>JARQOC010003323.1:0-17197 GCA_033576535.1 Allobates femoralis | reverse complement strand
CCTCTACAACCCCCCCAAAAAAATAAACAAAATAACACCCAAAAACTTCCCACATCCCCCTCCAAAAAACCCCCCACAATTTAAAAAAACAAATTCCAAACCCCCTCCATCCATTAAACCCCCCAAAAAAACAATAAAAAAAAAACCCCCTCAAAAACCAACCCCCTCCTCCCCCTCAAAAACCCCAAAACAACTTACACCAAACCTTCCAAAACCCAAAAACCCCCCAAAACTACCCCCCCCCTTTTCAAAAACAAAAAAAATCTAAACCTCCACTACCCACCCAAAACAAAACAAAATCCCACCTTAAACAAAACCCATTTAAAAAACTAAAAATCAAAACCCAAAAAACCCCCAATTCAACAAACCAAATACATCCCCCAAAAATAACATCTAAATAAATTTTCCAAAAACAAAAAACCCTTTCCTCTTTACAACCACCCACCAAAAAAACTTAATAAAACTTAAACCCCCCAAAAAACCAAAACCTTCCTACAAAACCAAAAAAAAACTTCCCCCCCAAACCAACAACCCCCTTCCCAAAAAAATTTAAAAAAAACCCCTCCCTCCTTAACCCCCCAAAAACAAAAAATTAATTTTAAAAACTTACCCCTAAAAAACCCAAACCTCCCCCCCTTTAAAACACAAAAAAATCCCCAAAAAAATCAAATCAACCCCTAACTTCCCCCCCCTTAAAAATTTACAACCACCCCCCCCTTTCCCCTTAAAAACCCAAAAACCACTTAAAAAAACTCCCTACCCCCAAACATTTAACCCTCCATACTAAATTTCCAAAAAATAAATTAAATAACTTTTCCCAAAAAAAAAAAAACCCTCCCCCCTTCCCTAAAACCCCCCTAAAAAACTTAATAAAACCTATAAAACCCCCCAAATCAAAAACTTTCCCACTCAATTCCCCAAAAAAACCAACCTAAATTCCCCCCAAAAATTAACAAACCCCCCTTTTCCCTTTTCATACAAAAAAAAAAACATTCTAAACTACCCCCTACAACCCCAAAAACATAACCCCCCAAAACCCTTTCCCAAAAAATAAATCAAAAAACCCCTTTTTAAAAAAACCCTACAAAACCCTCCCCCCCCTTTAAAAACAAAAACCAAAAACCCCCCAATACCCAAAAACCCCCAAAAAAACCCCCCTATCAAAATCCCAAAAAAAAATCAACCCCAATTTTCCCCCAAAAAATTAAAAACCCCTTTCCCCCCTTTCAAAAACCCAATCAAAAAATAAAAAAACCCTCCAAAAAAATAAAACCCCCCCCAACTCAATTTCCCCCAAAAAATAAAAACCCCAAACCTCAACTTCCCCCCTAAAAATTTCCCAAAACCCCCTCCCTCCCCAAAACCCACCATCAAAACACTTCCACATAACCCCCTATAAACCCAAAAACCACAAAACCCTTCCCCTACCCTTCCCAAAAAAAAAACCCCCAAAAAAACCCCCCCCAATTCAATAAAAAATAAAATTCCCCCCAAACTTCCCAAAAAATCACAAAACCCCCCCTCCTTCCCCTACCCCCATCAAAAAATTAATAATCCCCCTACAACCCCAAAACAACCCCCCATCAAACCCAAAAAAAAAACCAATTTCCCAAAAATTAAAAAACCCCCCAATCAAACAATTCCCCCCTATCAAACCCCCAAAATAACCCCCCCACCTAAATTCCCAAAAATAAAATTTCCCCCCCTAAAAAATTAAACAAACCCCCTCTTTCAACAAAACAAATAAAAAACTTAAAACTATTAAAAACCCAAATCCAACCCCTCCTTTTATTTAAATTCCAAAAATAAATCTAAAACCCCAATTCCCCAAAAAAAAACCCCCTTCCCCCCTTCCACAAAAAAACCCAAAAAAATTTACCCAAAAAAACCTAACCCATTCCTAATACACATTAACCCAAACCCCCCAAAAATCTAATAACCCTCACACCCAAAACCCAATTTAAAAAAAAAATAACTAAAAATTAAAAATTAAAAATTAAAAAAAAAACTAAAAAATAACATCATTCCCAAATCCATTTTTTTACTTTAAAAAACTTTAATTTTCCCCCTTTTAAAAAACCCTTTAAAAACACTCCCTTTCAAAATTCCAAAAAATTTAAATTCCCATCCACTTCCCCCAAAAACCCCCAAAAAAACTCCCTCCCCCCCCCCAAAAACCCCATCAAATTTTTCCCCATCATCCCCCAACCCCCAAATCTTTTAACCTTACCAAACCCTCACCAACCCAAAAAATAAAAACCCCCAAATTTTAAAATTCCCCCCCAAAATTTCAAAACCCTCACCCTTTAAAAAAACCCCCATAAAACAAATTCCATAATAACCCACAACCAAATCCAACCCCCCCTACTCCCCAATTTCCAAAAAAAAATTTACAAATTATCCTAAAAACTAAAAAATCTCCCAAACCCAAAAACAAAACCAACTTCTAACTACCTTTCCCACCCCAAAAACCCTCCCCTCCCCTATAAATTCCCAAAAAAATAACTTAACCCCCAACTTCCCCTAAAAAAACACAAAACCCCTCCCTTTTCCATACAAAAACCATCAAAACCCCCTAATATTAAACCCCCCAACTCCCCCCCTATCAAATTCCCCAAAAAATAATTAACTAACCCCCCTTAAAATTTTAACAAAACCCCCCCCTCTCCAACCCCACAAAAAACCCCTTCACTTTCCCCCTTAACCCCCCCCAACCCCCTACTAAATTAAAAAAATAAATTAAAACCCTAAACTTTCCCCCAAAAAAACTACAAACCCCCTCCCCCCCTTTTAAAAAACCTAAAACCCACAAAAAAATACCCCTACAACCCAAAATAAAAACCTCCCATATCCAACCAAAAAAATAAAATCAAAAAACCCCCCCAAAACCCAAAAAATCAAAAAACCCTCCACCCCCCCTCAAAAACACAAACCCCTAACCATCAAATAACCCCACAAAAAAAAAACCCCAAAAAACCCCCCCCATAATCCCAAATCCCCCCAAAAAAAAACACAAATAAAATTTTATTTCCCTAAAAAAAAATAAAAAACCCCCCCCTCCCTTTTTAAAAAACAATCAAAAAATTTTCCCCAAACCCCCAAACCCCAAACCTAAAACCAAAAAATTTTTCCCCCCTTTTAAAACCTCCCCCTAAAACCAAAAAAATAATATAACAAAACCCTTTTTCCCCCATAAAATTTAAAAAACCCTCCCACCCCAAACCACCATCAAAACAACATCCCCTTAAAAAACCCAAAAACCCAACCCACCAAAAATTTTAAAACCCCTCCCTAACTCCAATTCCCAAAAAATAAAATTAACCCCAACCCCCCCCAAAAAAACCCAAAACCCCCCCCTCCACAAATAAAACCCACACCCTTAAACCAAAAAACCCCTAAACCCTTCAAAAAACCCCCCCTAAAAACCCTAATTAAAAAAAACCCCAAACACAAAAAAAACCCCTTCCTAAAAAAACCTTTAAAACCCCTTTTTTTTTCCCAAACAAAAAAAAAAAAACCTTACCCCAATTTAAAAAAAACAAACAAAAAAAACCCTAAACAACCCCAAACCCCTTTCAAACAAAAAACAAAAAAACCCAATCAAAAACTTTAACCTTATATCTACAATAAAACCATAAATAAAAAAAAAAAACCTAAACCAAAAAAACTATTACCCCAAACCCCCCCCAAACAACACCCTAAACCCACCCAAATCCAAACCCTCCCCCCTTCTCCCCCCTTCCCCAAAAAAAAAAAAAATCTCCCCCCAAATTCCTCCCCCTAAAAACCTCCAAAACCCCCCTTTCCCTACTTATTACAAACCCCATCAAAAAAATTACAAAAACCCCCCCTTTAAAAACCCCCCAAAAAACTAAACCCCTTTATTTTAACTTAAAACAAAAATTTTATAATCCAACCCCCAAAAAAACCCCCCCTTTAAAAAATAAATAAAAACCCCCCCCCCTTTTAAACCCCCCTCAAAAAACCTTAAAATTTAACCCCCAAACCAAAAAAAAACCATTCCCTAAAATCCAACCAAAAAAAAACCCCAAAAAATAACATCACTCCCTCAACCCCAAAAAAATCTAAAAAAACCCCCCCCCTTTAAATAAAACCCCATAAACCCAAAATTAAAACCCAACCTAAACCCCCCCTAAAAACCAAAATCAAACCCAACCATTAAAAAAAACAATAAAAACATAAAAACCCACCCCCTAACCCCACTTTTATTTCATTCTAAAAAAAATAAACCCCTCACCTTTATTTTAAAAACCCCTAAATCAACAAAACCTTTTAAACCCCAAAACACCTCTACAACCCCCCCCAAAACCCAAAACCAAATTAAAAATAAAATTCCCAACACAAAAAAACCCTAAAAAATTTTTCCCCCTAAAAATTTTACAAAAACCCCCCCCCTTTTTACAACCTTTTCCCCTTCTAACCCCATACAAAAAATCACTAACCCTTTCTACCCCAATTAAAAAAAACCTTCCATAAACTTTCCCCAAAAAATCTAAAAAACCCCCCCCTTTTTAAAAAAACCCCTTTAAAAAAAAAAAATACCCCTACAACCCCCCCCCAAAATACTAACTCCTCCCACTCCATTTCCCAAAAAATAATCCAAACCCCCAAATTTTCCCCAAAAAACTCACAAAACCTTCCCACCCTTTAAAAAAAAAAAAAATTACAAACTATAAACCCCAAACATAAACCCTCTTTCTAAAAAACCCCCAAAAAAAAAAAATCCCCCCTAAAAAACCCTTAAAACCCCCAAAATTTACAAAAAACCTCCCCTTTTAAAAAAAAATAAAAAAAAACCTTCCAAAACAAAAACCCAAAACCCCAAAATAACTTCCCCCATATCCAATCCCACAAAAAAAAAACATTAACCCCCTCAACCCCCCCCCAAAAAAACTAAAAAACCCACCCCCCTTCCAAAAAATCAAAAATTAATAAATACCCCTTACAACCCCAATTCAAAATTCCCCCAAAACCAAAAAAAAAAATTCCCCAATAAATTTCCCCCTAAAAACAACAAAAACCCCCTTTTCCTTTTTAAAAAAAACCATCAAAAAATTAAAAAAATTACCTCAAAACCCAAAATCCCCCTCCCTATAAATTCCAAAAAAAAATTTAAAAACCCCCTAAATTTTCCCCCCTAAAAATTACAAAACCCCCCCATCCCCCAAAAACCCCAAAAACAACATTTTTAATAAAACCCCCCCCTTTACAACCCCAAACCACCCCCCCTCCCATCCTTTCCCCAAAAAAATAATTACCAAATTTACCTCAAAAATATCCCAAAACCCCCCCCCCTTTTTCACAAAACAATCAAAAACTTAAAAATCCCACAACCCCAAAAAAAACCCTCCCATATAAAAATCAAAAAAATAAATTTTACCTTTAACTTTCCCTAAAAATTTTTAAAAACCCCCCTCCCTTTTAAAACTAAAACATTAAATAAAATACTTAAAAAAACCCCAATCATAATTCCCCCTTTTAAATTCCCCAAAAATAACTTAAACAACCAAAACTTCCCCTTTTAAAAATCAAAAAAACCTCTCCTTAAAAAAAACATCAAAACCTTAAATAAACTATTTAAACCCCAAAAACTAACTCCCTACCACAAATTCCCAAAAATACACTTACCATCAACTTTCCCTAAAAAACTACAAAACCCCCCCCCTTTCATAAAAAAACAAAAAAACCACAATATAAAACCTTACACCCCAAAATTCACAAAAACCCCTCCCCATAAAAACCAAAAAAAAAATCTCAATAAAAACTTTTAAAAATCAAAAAACCCCCCCTTCCTTAAAAACCCAACAAAAAAAATTAATCAAACTCAAACCAACCCACCAAACCTCCAACAAAATTTCCCCCAAAAAAATAAAAAATTTCTCCCAATTTTTTTTTCCCCCAAAAATTCTAAAATAAACCCCTCTCCTTTACCCCAAAAAACCCCTTAAAAAAACCCCAAATAAATTCCAAACCCCAAACCATAACATCCCAAAAAACCCCAAAAAAAAAATTTACCCTAAAACTTTCCCCAAAAAAATCTACAAAAAACCCCTCCCTTTTTTCCAAACAAAAAAACTTTTTTCCAAAAACCTACCAAAAAACAATAAAACCTTTTACATACTAAATTAAAACAAATATCAAACCCCAAAAAACCAAACCCCAAAAAACCCCTTTTTTAAAACACTCCCCCTAAATTCAAAAAAATTTTACTCTCCTAAAAAATAACAAAAACCATCCCAATTTCCCCATTAAAAAAAAAAATTTAAAAAAACCAACTCCCCAAAACCTCAATCACCCCCCCCTAAACCAAACCTTAAATAATCATTCCCCTAAAAAACCAATAAAATTCTAACAAACCACTTTCCCCTCTCCATAAAAAAAACCCAAACACCCCAAAAAAACCAAATCCAATCAAACCCCCCCTTTCAAACCCCAAAATAAATTTAATTACCAAAACCACAAAAAATTTTTAATCTCCCCTTCTCCATTTCCCCACTAAAAAATTAATAAAAAAAACCCAAAACCCCAAAAAACCCCCATAATCACACCCCCCCAAAACCAAACCAATAAAAACCCCATTCCCTAAAAAACACAAAAAAATTTTCCCTTTCCCCCCTCCCTCCCCCACCCCCCATAAAAAAAAAAAACCCTAAAACCCCCCCCAAAAAAAAAAATTAATAAAAAAACCCCCTCAACCCCACAACTTAAATCATTCCCCACAAAAAAACCCCCCCCAATAACACCTTTATCTAATATTTACATTCACCAAATAATTAATAAAAAAACCCCCCCCACCCCCCTAAAAAAACACCCAATAAAAAACTCCCCCCCTAAAACACAACTAAAAAAAACCCCTAACCCCAAAACCAAAAAACAACATTCCACCCCTACTCACTTTACCCCCCCCATAAAAAAAAACCCCCAAAAACCCCAAAAAAAATAAAATAACCACCCCCCCTAAAACAAAAACTAAATTTTTTTAAAACCCTAAAACCCCAACCTACCCTTTAAAAAAAACCTCCCTCCAATTCACATTTTAATAAAAAAACCCACAACCCCCCAAAAAAATAAATACCCCCACTCCCCCTCAAAAAAAATTTAAAACCACACCCTAAAACCCCATTAACCCCATCACAACCCCAACCCCCCTCAATTAAAAAAAACCCCAACCCCACACCCCAAAAAACCAAATTTCCCAAAAAACTCCCCCCTCAAACCCCAACCAATAAAATTCCCCTACCCAAAAAAAACCCCAAAAACCCCCTTTCCCCCCAAAATCCAAACATCCCCCCCCAAATAATAACAAAAAAAACCCCAACCCCCAAAAAAACTAAATCCCACCCCCCCCCAAAAACCCCCAATAATAAAAAAACCTCTCCCAAAACAAAAAAAAACCCCATTTTCCACCCACATTCCCCCATACCAAAAAAAAAACCCCCACCCCCAAAAAACCACAACAATTTTCCCAAACCCCCCCCTCAAACCCAAAAAAATTAAACCCCATCCCAAAAAAAAACAAAAAACCCCCTTTTCAATTATACACCCCCAAAAAAAACCCTAATAATAAAAAATACCCAACAAAAACCAAAAAAACAAACTCCCCCTAAACAAAAACCCAATATAAATCCCATTAAAAATAAACAAAAATAAACCCCAACTAAAATTTTCCAACCAAATACCCAATTAAAACCCCCCCACCCCCAAAAACCAAAAATCAAAAAACTCACCCCCAACCCCCCCTTAATATAACCAAACACTTTTTAAAAAACAAAATACCACAAAACAAAAACTTTTAACAAAATAAAAAAAAACCCCCTCACCCTCCCCCCCCAAAAATCAAAAACCCCTTCCCCCTCAAAACAACTAAAATTAAAACCAACCCCCCAAAACCCTTATTTCCCCCCAAAATACAAAAAAAAACCCCTAACACAATTTTAAATTTCTCCTTAACAATCCCCCCTCACATTAATTAAAACCCCTAAAAAACCCCCTAAAACCCACAAAACCCTCAAAATTCAAAAAACAAATAAAAAACCCTCACCCAAACCCAAACCCCCCAACCTTTTAAATTCCCCCCTAAAAAATAAAATACCACCCAAAAAATCAAATAAAAACCCTACATAAAAAATTCAACACCCAATCTTTTAAAAAAAAAAAAACCCCACAAATTTAAACCCATAAAACCCCTTCAAAAAAAAACCCTTTTAAATTAAAAAAAACCAACCCCCCCAAAAAACAAAAAATAAACAAATTTATAATTTAAAAAAAAACAAAAAAAATTTTTTAATATCCCCCCTTTTTTAAAAAAAAATAACCCCCCTCCAAAAAAATAAAACCCCCCCCCTTTAAAACCAAACCCCAAAAAAAAATTAAAACCCTACCCAATTAACCCCCTTACCCCAACAGTGCCCCAAAAAACCCTAATTTAATTTCCCCCCCTTTTTTTTCCCCAAATTTAAAAAATTTTCCAAAATAAACCCCAAAATCCCCCTTTTTCCCCTCCCAAACTTTCCCCAAAAAAACAAAACCCCAAACCCCCCCCCCCAAAAAAAACCCCAATACACTTTTTCCCCCTAAAACCAATTTAAATTTTTAAAAAACCCAAAACAATAAAAAAAACCCCCCTTTTTCCCCCTTTAAAAAACCAAAAAACCCCCCAAAACCCCCCCCAAAATAACCCCCCCCTAAACCCCAAAAAAACCCCTTTTCCCCAAAAAAATAAAACCAAAACCCCCCCCCATAACTATTAAAAAAACACAATCCCCCAAAAGCAAATAAAAATATCCCACCCCCCTAAAAACAAAAACTAAAAAAATTTTCCCAAAAAACTTCCAAACCCCAACAAAAAACCCAAAAAAAAAACCCTCCCCCCCAAAAAAAAACAACAAAAAAACCCCCCCCTAAAATCCAAACCCCAAAACAAAACTTAAATTCCCCAATCCCCCCTCAATAAAAAAAAACCCCAAACACCCCCTAAAAAACCCAATCCCAATCCCCCCAAAAAACCAAATAATATAATTAACCCTAAAAAACCCCACAATAACACTTATCCCCTACCTCCCCAAATTATCCCCCCCCCAAAAAATAAAAAAAACCCCCAAAACCCCCAAAAAAACCCCCCTAATCACACCCCCCCCTCAAACCCAAACCCCCAATAAAATCATCTACCTACCCCACATATAAACCACCCATCTTACTACCTAAACCTTATCCCCAAAACCTTTTCCCAAAAAAAAACCCTACAAACCCCAAAAAACATAAATCCAAATCCCCCTCAAACAAAATTAATATATTCCCCCCAAAACACCCCCAAAACCTTTATCAAAACCTCACATAACCTACTTTTTAAAAAAAAACCCCTCACCACCCCCCTAAAACTAATACAACCCCCCCTCAAAAAACCAAATTAATTCCCCTTACCCTAAAACCCCAATAAAAAAAAATTCATCCCCATTTTCCACATTTCCCCCATCAATAAAAAAACCCCCACACCCCAAAAACAATATCCAACACTCCCCCCCAAAACAACCTTTTTAAAAACATCTCCCCTAAAACCCAAAAAAACCCCTTTCTACCTACTAAATACCCAACAATCAATAAAAAAAACCCAAAACCCCCCCACCCAAAACCCCACCAAAACAAAACTTCCCCCCCTCAAACCCCAAATTTTATATAATAAAATCTACCCAAAACCCCCCCTTTTAAACATTTTCATTTAACTATCCCATTTCCCCCCACAATTTTAAAAAAAACCCACACACCCCCAAAAAAAAAAAAACAAACCCCCAACTAAACCCAACACCTAATTAATACTACCCTAAAAACCCAATAAACACCACCCCATCACAAAAAATTCCCCCTTAAAAAAAATATAAAAAAAACCTACAACCCAAACAACATCTAAAAATTTTCCCCCTAAAAAATATTTTCCCAAACAACTAAAAAAAAACCCCAAAACATTCCCCCAAATCCCTAAACCCATCAATAATAAAAATAAACAAAACCCTCACACCCCAAAAAACCCAAAACCCAAATCCACCCCCCATCAAACCCCACACATTAATTAAACCTCTTAAAAAACCCACATATAACAACCTCCAAACCCCTACCCAAAAAACCCCCACCATTAATAAAAAAAAACCCCCAAACCCCAAAAAAACCTAAATCAAAAACTCCCCCCCTAAAAAAACAACTTAATATAATTCCCTTTCCCCCCTAAAACCCCCAAACCTTTTATCAAAATACCACCCTTTTAACCATTAATTAATCAAAAAAAAAACCCCAAAACCCCCCTAAAAAAAAATCAAAAAAAACCCCCCCACTAAACCCAAAACCCAATTTAATTCCCCCTAAATAAATCACAAAAAACCCATATCCACATAAAAATCCCCCCTTTAAAACACCCCTTTTCTTAAAAAAAACCCTAAAAAAAACCCCTTTAAACAAAACTTCAAAAAAAAATAATCAAAATTTTTTTAAAAATTATAAACCCCCCTTTTTTAAATATTTCCCTATCAATAAAAAAACCCTAAACAAAAAAAAAAAACCATAAAACCAAAAAAAACATTTTTAAAAATTTTCCAAAAATTAAAAACCCCTTTTTAAACCTAATCATTAAATATAAAAAACAAATTCCCCCCAAAAATAAAACCCCCCCCCTTTAAACAACCCCCCTAAAAATTAATAAAAAAAAAAACAAATTATCCTCCTTCCCTAAAATTATCCCCATAATAAACAAAAACCCCCTCCCCCCCCCCCCAAAAAAAAAATAAAAACTAATTTTAAACTCCAAAAAAACCCCAAAAACCCAAATACCCTAAACCCCCCACAAAATTTCCCCAAAAAATTAAAATTACAACCCCCACACCCAAAAAAAATTTTAAAAACCCCAAAAAAAAACTTAAATTTCCCTTAAAAACCCCCAAAAAATTTAAAACAACCAAAACCCCCTTAAAAAAACCCAAAAAAAACCCCCCAAAAAAAAAAAAAAACTCCCCCCCCCAAAAAATTTCCCCCCTAAAAAACAAAAACCCCTTTTCCCCCCCCTTTCAAAAAAAAAACCCCACAAAACACCTTCATAAATCCCTTTCAACCCCAAAATAATAATTCCATACCAAACCCAAATTTCATTAAACCTAAATTCCCCCCTAAATTAAAAAAAACCCCTCCTCCCCCCCCAAAACCCCATCAAAAAATTTACTAAAACCCCAAAAAAAAAACCCCAAAAACCCCCCATAATCACAAACCCCCAAAAAAATAAATCAAATCCAAACCAAAAAAACTCCCCAAAACCCCCTCCTCCTTTAAAAAAACCTCAAAACAACTAATAAACCCCCCAAAAACCCCAAAAACCCCAAAAACCCCTCCCCCTCAAAAAAACAAAATCACCCCAACCCCCCCAAAACCCCCTTTTCCCTAAAAATTAAAAAACCCCCTATTCCACCAAAAAAAAAAAAAACCCCCTTACACCCCCAAACCCCAAACACTCCCCCCTCCCCACTACAATCAAAAAAAAAATAAAAAATTCCAAAATTTCCCCCCCCCCTAAAATAAAAAAACCCCCAACCCCAAAAAAAAAACAAAAACTAAAACATTAAAAAAATTCCCCAAAACCAAAATTAACCATTCCCAATACTAAATTCCCCCAAAAAATTAAACAAAACCCTTAAATTAAAAACCTAAAAAAACCCCCCCTCCCCTTCAAAACCCCCTTCAAAAAAATTTAACCCCCAATACCCCCAAAACCCAAAAAACCCCCACAACCCCCCCAAAAAAAAAAATTTAAAAAAAAAATTAAACTTTTAAAAAAAAATTTAAACTAAAAAAAAAAAACCCCCCTAAACCCCCAAACAACAAAAAACCCCCCCCCCAAAAAAAAAAAACCCCCTCCCAAACCCCCAAAACCCCCCCCAAAAACCCATACACCCAAAATCCCCCCAATTCACAATTTAAAAAAACCCCTAAACCCCCCCAAAAAATCTAAAAAACCCCCCTCAAAAAAAACCCTAAAAATTACCAAAAACCCCTAAACCCCCACACCAAACTCCCATACCCTTTTCCAAAAAAAAAACAAAACCCCAACCCCCCCAAAAATACAAAAACCCCCCCCCCCCCAAAAACCATCAAAAAAATTACATAAACCCCCTTTAAACCCCCAAACCCCAATACCCCCCCTAAAAATTTCCAAAAAAAACCCCTTTAACCACCCCCAAAAAAATCAAAAAACCCCCCCCCCCCCAAAATAAACCCTTAAATAAACCCTATCAACCCAAATTATAAATTTTCCCCCCACTAAACCCAAAAAAACCCCTTCCCCAAAACCCCAAAAAACAAAAAAAACCCCTCCTTTTATCAAAACCCCAAAAAACTTAATCAACTACCTCCAACCCCCAAATTAAAAAACCCCTAACCCCCAAAAAAATAAATCAACAATTTCCCTAAACAAAAAACCCCTTTTTTCAAAACCCCACAAAACAAATTTAACCCAAACCCCCCTTAAACCCCCAAAAATAAAACCCCCCCCCTCAAACCCAAAATCCCAACCCCATAAAAATTTCCCCCTAAAAACAAAAAACCCCCCCCCTTTTTTAAATCAAAACAAAACCCATTACATTAAAAAACCCTACCCCCCCCCCCAAAAAAAAACCCCCATCTCACAACCCCAAAAAAAAAAATTAAACCCCAATTACCCCCAAAAACCACAAAAACCCCCTTTTCCTCCTCCCTTTTCAAAACCATAAAAAACCCTTACAAAAAAACCCAAAACAACCCCAAAAAACCACAAACCTCCCCCTAAAACCAAAAAATAATCTCCCCCAAACTTTTAAAACTAACAAAACCCCCCCCCTTTTTTAACAAAACCCCCCCACAACCTTAATCAAACTCCCCCTAAAACCCCCAAATAAAACCCATACTACCCATTCCCCCAAAAAAAAACCCACAACCCCCCCCAAAACAAAAAACCCCCTCCCCTCAAAACATAAACCACCTTAAAAACCCCCCAAACCCCAAAAAATAACCCTCTAACAACCAAAAAAAAACCCCAACCCCCCCAACCCCTAAAAACCAAAAACCCCCCCTTTTCCCAAAAAACCCCCCAAAAACAATTTTAAAACCCTAAACCCCCAAATCACCAAAACCCCTCCCCATCCCATACCAAAAAAAAACCCACAAAACCCCCCCCAAAAAAATAAAAAACCCCCCCCCCCCCCCCAAAAACTCAAACAATTACATCCAACTACCCCCCAAAACCCCCAAACAAAAACCCTCCCCCCACTCAATCCCAAAAAAACCCCTTACCCCCCCTCAACCCCCCCCTAAAACAACACCAAACCCTCCCCCAAAAAAAAAAAACATTAACCCCAAAAACCCCCTTTAAACCCCCAAAATAATAACCTCCAAAAAAACCCAAAAATAAATTAAACCCCAAAAAACCCTAAAAACCAAAAAAACCCCTCCCTCCCCTACCAAAACACAAAAATAAAAAACAAACCCCCAAAAACCCAACCCCCCCCCCCTTAAACCAAAAAAATAAAATTCCACCAAATTCCCCCCTAAAAAAAAAAACCCTTTCCTTTTAATAAAAACCCACAAAAAATTAACAAAAAACCCCACAACCCCAAAAAATTCCCAATAACCCCCCCCAAACTAAAAATTCCAAAAAAAAATCATCTCCCCCATCAACTTCCCCAAAAAAAAACTAAAAAAACCCCCCTCCTCCCCCCCTAAAAAACCCAAAAAAAATTTTAAACAAAATACCCCAAAAAAAACCAAACCCCCCCCTACAAAAAAAATTTCCCCAAAAAAAAACTTTAAAAACAAAACCCAAAAATCCCAAAAACCCCCCCCCCCTTTCCCCCCCCAACCCCCCCCCCAAACAAAAAATTTCCCCTACCCCTAAACCCCCCAAACCCTAAACCCCCCCCATACAATCCACAAAAAACCAACCCCCCCCTCCCCAAAAAAACAAAAAAACCCCTCCCCCCCCTCCAACCCAAAAAACAAAATAACCTACCCTAAAACCCCAAACCCCCAAAACCCTCCCTACAAATTTAAAAAAACCAAAAACCCCCCCCTAAAATTCAAAAACCCCCCCCCTTTTTCAAAACCCAAAAAAACCATAAAAAACCCCAAAAAAAAAACTTTTTTTAAATTTAAAAAAAAATAACCCCAAAAAAACCCCAAAAACCCCCCCCCCCAAAAACCCACAATTACCCAAAAAAAAACACTTCCTCATTTACCCCCCAAAAACCCCCCTACAAAAAAAACCCCCCCCCCCCCCAAAAACCCATCAAAACAAACACTTCCCCCCCCTTTAAACCCCAAAACAACTAAATATAAAATTCCAAAAAATAAACCCACAAAAATTTATTTTAAAAACTAAAAAAACCCTCCCCCCCTTCTCCAAAAAAAATCAAACCCCAAACTTTCCCCATACCCCCTAACAACCCCAACCCCCCATATCCCCCCCCATACAACCCCCAAAAAAAATTAAAACCCCTTTTCCCTTAAAAATCTCAAAAACCCCCCTCCTTTAATAAAAACCAAATCAAAAAATTTAATAACTACCCCCCCCCCAAAATCACCAAACCCCCCCCCTATCACAATTTTCCCAAAAAAAAATCTAAAAACCCCCCAAATTTCCCCCTAAAAACCTCCAAAACCCCCTCACCCCCTCAAAAAAAAATCAAAAAACACATAAACTCCCTACAACCCCAAACCCCAAAAAAAACCCCCCCCAAAAACACTTCCAAAAAACTTTAAACCACAATTCCCCCCTAAAATTTAAAAAACCCCCTTTTCCCCTCCCCAAACCAAATAAAAATTACCCATCCCCCCCTACAACCCAAACCCAAAACCCTCCCCCCCCCCAAAAAAAAATAACCTACCCCCCCTAAACCCCCCAAAAAATTTTCTAAAAAAACCCCCCTAACTTTCCCAAAAAACCCACCAAACAACTTAAAATTCAAAAAAACCCTAAACCACCCCCAAAACCCACCCCCATCCCAAAATTTTCCCCACAAATTTAAAACCAATAAATTACCTCCTAAAACCCTACCAAAAACCCTTCCCCCTTTCCCCCCCTTTTTTAAAAACCCCCCAACAAAAACCTTTACCCCCCCTCAAACCCCCAAAAAAACCTACCCACCCCCCTAACTAAATTTCCCCCAAAAAAATAAAAAACCCTCAACCCCCCCCAAAATTTTCCTATAAAATTACATAAACCCCCCCCTTTATACAAAACCCCCCATAAAACCAAACATAAAACCCCAAATACCCAACACAAAAAACCACTAATCCCCCTCCCACCAATTAAACATAAAACAACCCCTCAATTCCCTAAAAAAAAAAAAACCCTCCCCCCCCCCCTAAAAAACAATAAAACAAACAAAAACACCCTTTTAAAAACCAACCCCCCCAAAAACCTATTAAAATCCAAAAAATAAACATTACCCCCCATTTTCCCCAAAAATTAAACACAAACCCCCCCCTTTATCAAAATCCCCCCAAAACAACAAAAACCCACCCCCAATACCCCTAAACCCCAAATCAATACCTTCCATATCCAATTTAAAAAAAAAACCCAACACCCCCCCCTAAAAATCAAAAAACCCTCCCCTTTCCCCCCAACCCCCCCAAAATTACATACTACCCCAAACCCCCCCAAATACTCCCCCCCTCAAATTTCCCAAAAAAAACCCCACACCAAAAACCCCCCAAAATTTAAAAAAACCCCCCCCCTTCATACAAAACCAAAAAAACAATTTAACCAAACCCTCCCCCAAAATAAAAACCCTCCCCAACCCCCCCAAAAACCCAAAAAAATAAATTAAAACCCAATTTACCCTAAAACCCCAAAAACCCTCCCCCTCCCCTTAAAAAAAACCCCAAAAAAATTTACAATCCCCAAAATTAAACCCCAAAAAAACCCCACCCTACCCCTCCCTACAAAAATCCAAAAAAACTTTTAAAAAAACCTAACCCCCCAAAAACAAAAAAAAAAAAAACCCAAAACCCCCCCCCCCCAAAAACCCCAAAAAAAATTTAAACCCCCAATACCTTAAAACCCCCCAAAATAACTAACCCCCCCTTACATTCCCCCAAAAATAAATCAACCCTAATTTTCCCCCCAAAATCTAAAAAACCCTCCCCCCTTTAAAAAAAACCCCCCATCAAAAAAATTCATAAACTACCCCTAAACCCCAAATCCCCCAACCCCCTCCCCATACTTCCCCAAAAAAAAACATCAAAAACCCAATCCAAAAAACTACAAAACCCTCCTCCCCCCCTAAAAAAACCCATAAAACAATTTTACATAAAAACTCCCCCCCACCCCCCCCAAACCCCCTACCCTCCCCTATAAATCCCAAAAAAAAAACATCTACCTTAAACTTCCTCAAAAAATCCACAAACCCCCCCTTTTTTCCCAAAAAAAACCCATAAAAACCCAAAAAATAATACCCCAAAAACCCCCAAAAAAAACCCCCCCCCCCTCACAATTCCAAAAAAAATTACCCCCCCTAATTTTTCCCAAAAAATCTAAAAAACCCTCCCTCCTTCCCACAACCCCCAATAAAACCCCTTCTAACTACCAAAACCCCAAAATTTTCATAACTCCCTCTAAATTCCAAAAAATAACATCTCCCCCCCTAACTTCCCCCAAAAAAACTACACAAAACCCCTCCTCCCTCTTCCAAAACCCCATCAAAAAATTTTAACACCCAACTCCCCCTACCCCCCAAATCAATAACCCCCCCCTACTCACAATTCCAAAAATAAATCACACCATCTTTTTTCCCCAAAAAATTACAAAAACCCCCCCCCTTTTCCCCTCAACCCCCCCATCAAAAACCTTAATAAACCCCCTCAACCCCCAAACCCCATCCCCTCCCCCCCCCAAAATTTCCCAAAAAATAACCTCTACCCCCAAATTTTCCCCCTAAAAATCTAAAAACCCCCCTCCTTCAAAAAACCCCCCAAAACAAACTTAATAAACCCCCAAAAACCCCCAAATCCCCAACCCCCCCCCCAAACACAAACCCCAAAAAATAACATCTACCTAACTTCCCTCCTAAAAACCCCTAAAAACCCTCCCCCCCCCCCCCTTAAAAAAACCCATCAAAACCCCCAACTTACCCCCCAACTCCCCCCTCAAACCCCCAAAAACAAAACCTTC
>JARQOC010003322.1:0-17200 GCA_033576535.1 Allobates femoralis | reverse complement strand
TGTGCGCTTTCAAATGTATTTAGCCTTTTTTGTGGCACCCATCATTCCCCTCACCTTATCCGCCCGTACGCCATGTTCTGTAATCCAAAGGCAAACCATATCTACATCACATGTTACAATCCCGCTATGTAAACCATGAAGGTAAAAAAGGTGATAAAGAAATAATACCTCATATGTTAACTAAGGTTTAATGAATGATTTACCTTCCATTTCTATTGTTTATTGTATACCAATATTTGGACATTACCCTGGGACTGCTCAATGTTATGCACATGCCAGACACTGCTTAGGATCTTCTATTAGCCTAATCCACCTAATAATGCACATGCCAGACACTCCTTGGAAGGTAAATCATTCATTAAATCATTCAGGAGTAGGGAAAATCTCTTAATGGACAGAGTGGGTGAGCAGGAGGGAGGTTTGGGTCTCCCCACCTTTTCTACCCCTTATAGTCTGGATTTTGGAGACATTGTAACGAGTATGCGTAAAATGGTTCCTATGTTATACCAGGATGCAACTCTAAAAGAGATTCTTTCCCGAGGGTGGCGACCAGTGGCGAGGAGGGCCAAGAGTTTGCGGGACTTGCTGTCCCCCAGTCTGTATTTGAGTGAAACGGTTAAACCAACCTGGTTGAGATACCAAGGTTTTTACAAATGTGGGGGATTCCAATGTAATCTGTGCAAGTTTGTGGATGTAACATCTTCCTTCCAAAATGACCATTCAGGACAGAAATTTTCTATAAGATCATACATGAATTGCAACACCACACATGTGGTGTATTTAACCACATGTGTGTGGTACAAGTAGTTGTATGTTGGGTGTACCATAAGAACCCTAAAGAAAAGAATATCTGAACATGTAATAAGGGCCACCTCGTCCACCCAGAGACAGGCTTTATCCGTCCTATCGAGGCATTTCCGGGATATCCATGGAGGGGACTTGTCCCTTTTGAAAGTGAAGGGTATTGAGAGGGTGGATAAGTTAGCCAGAGGAGGTGATTGGGAAAGAAAAGTACGTGATCGAGAAAATGTATTGATTCTTCGTCTGGATGTGCGACATCCTCTGGGTGTGAATCTAAAAAACGATTGAATGTATTTCTACTAATACCTAACCCCGTTCTTTGAATAGGAAGGGGTGGTTCCAAATTTACCTCTGAAATTCCTGTAGTATTTAGTTATATAGAATTGAAGTTTCCCCTTGGGCTTTACACGGACGTATAAAATCCCAGTATAAAATCCTATTGGGAATACCATATATACTCGTGTATAAGCCGACCCGTGTATAAGCCGACCCCCCTACTTTTGTCCCCAAAACCTGGGAAAACCTATTGACTCGTGTATAAGCCGAGGGTGGACCCCAGCACAGGTATACAGCCCCCAGCAGTGTGGTATACAGGCCCCCCCAGTGGTAGTATACAGCAGCCTCCCCAGTGGCATATACAGGCCCCAACAGTATATACAGCAGCCCCAGTGGAATACAGCAGCCTCCCCAGTGGTATATAAAGACCACACCAGTATATACAGCAGCCCCAGTGTTATATACAGACCCCACCAGTATATACAGCAGCCCCAGTGGTATACAGGCCCCAGCAGTATATACAGCAGCCCCAGGGGTAATACAGCAGCCCCCAGGGGTAATACAGCAGCCCCAGGGGTATACAGCAGCCCCATAACACAGGGAGTTATTTTTTGGTGGGATCGGATTGAGGAGTGCCGGCAGTTTGGACCCTTGTGCCGGAGCATGGGTTCCTGAGCTTTTCTGATCTAAACTACTGTATATACTCATGTATAAGCCGAGTTTTTCAGCCCAAAAATTGGGCTGAAAAGTCCCCCCCTCGGCTTATACACGGGTTAATACGGTAATCCTATGGTGGGGAGGGTGCGGGGGGTGGGGGGGCGCTGCGCAGTATTTCTTACCTTGTCCCCCGTTCTGCAGCGCCTTCGGTGTCCTCCATGCTCCATTCCCGGTCTGCTGTGCCTTGTGGTTCCCCCTGCTTCGGTTCCATCATCATCGGTGCTGGGGGCCGCCATCTTCCTTCTTCCCTCCGCCCCCGGCCAATGATGTCACAGTGATGTCAGAGCAGGCCGCGCTGTGATTGGCTAGCACCCGTGATCACGTGTCACGGGTGCTAGCCAATCACAGCGCGGCCTGCTCTGACATCACTGGCCGGGGGCGGAGGGTAGAAGGAAGATGGCGGCCCTCAGCACCAATGATGATGGAACTGAAGCAGGGGGAACCACAAGGCACAGCAGACCGGGAACGGAGCGAGGACCCCACCGGAAGGCACAGAGGACATCCCAGCACAGAAGAAGAGGATCGAGGAGGCAGCACAGCGGTCGGCACGGAGGACACCGGAGGCACTGCAGAACGGGGGGACAAGGTAGGAAGCTGTGTGTATGTGTGTGTGTATGTGTATATATATGTATATGTGTGTGTGTGTGTGTGTGTATATGTGTGTATGTATGGGTATGTGTATGTAAGTAGGCTGGCTGCCAATATAAGCCATACCACTGGGGCTGCTGTATATACCTCTGGGTCTGCTGTATACTACCACTGGGGCTGTATATACCACTGGGGCTGCTGTATACTACCACTGGGGCTGTATATACTTCTGGGGCGGCTGTATACTACCACTGGGGCTGTATATACCTCTGGGGCTGCTGTATATACCTCTGGGGCTGCTGTATACTAACCACTGGGGCTGCTGCTGTATATACCACTGGGGCTGCTGCTGTATACTACCACTGGGGCTGCTGCTGTATATACCACTGGGGAGGCTGCTGTATACCACACTGCTGGGGGCTGTATACCTGTGCTGGGGTCCACCCTCGGCTTATACACGAGTCAATAGGTTTTCCCAGGTTTTGGGGGCAAAAGTAGGGGGGTCGGCTTATACACGGGTCGGCTTATACACGAGTATATACGGTATGCCTCTGCCTGTACTATTGAGTTTTGCTTAATTTGTTTCAAGCTGGTCTCATTTAAATGTTTTTAACTTTGAAAAACAGGGATGCCTTTGTGGTAATTATGCATTATTTTTTTAATATAATATGTAGGCTGCTCAGTTATTATCTACACTAGTAGTATTAATTTTATTTTAATCAATATATTTTTGGTCACACTATTTATACACCTATATTCTTTTGTAGTGGTAATCATTTATACACCGTGGTTAGACACACATATTGAGCTTACACTTTTTACTTACACATATTTACATATTCACTTGTGTTTTATGGTCACATGTATTTTTAATTTCTGTGTGTCCTTGTATATTTAGATTGATTTCTGTATTATCTCAGCTATGCAAGTTCTTATTCTACTTTAATTGTCTTTTTTCTGTGTATTTTTGAAACTCTTCTTTGAAAAGATTTTTATATATAATAAATACTTTCCTTATGAATGTTTTATGTATATACATAAAAATAAAAATTAATTGTAATTTTTTTTGTGAATTGTGCACTTATAGGTTTATATTTTTAACTTTATATGAAATTATATTTACTAATGAACTAGATATCTATGGAGAGTAATGGTTTATGTCATTATTAAATGTGAATACTATAGAATGCTGGTGGAAAGTTGACATAAAATATATATATATTTGATATATTTAAATATAACTAGGTCATTAGTGCATAATCACTTCATCTATTTCATTTGGAAGTCTTGCTGTTATTCAGTATTTGGTTAAGATGTATTATTCCGCTGTATTGATTTTAATAAAGAAAATTATACAGTCACAAAGATGTTCTGGTGTGGCATACGGTACACAGGCAGTGGGGAATTTACTGCTGTTTAAAATAATAGGTTATCCCACGTGGACTTGCATCGCATTCATCACTGAATCCCGTTGTGAAAGTAAAAAGAAAATAAATCCGATTCTTCGCCAAGATGTTTTAGTAATATAACATCTTCTAAGTGAATAACTTCATTCAACATTTACATTTTAGAATTATAAAATACACGGTTGCCTTATCTTCTTTAAAAGAAACCTTACAGGTCCCCTCACTGTCACAAACCAACGCCATACTGTTAGATGTGCCTATTACTGTACAAAATCTGTAATGCGCCAAAAAAAGGCTTTTATTTAAATAAACTCATCATATGCAAATAAGACAGGATTAGTTGCTTGGATTTCTCCCAAAGTTGCCTTGCCCCAGATCTTATAAACATGCCCCCTTGGAGTGGTTAACGTTTTCAGTCCACGTAATGGTAGAAGCGATGGAAATCTCGAATACGCTGTCCATTAAAACTAGAAATTATTGTGTAGCACACATAGGATTTATGGGAGTACAACTAAAGGCATGTTTAATGTTATGACAATTTGGGATGGTTAGGGGGTCTGATAGGTTCTCTGATATATAGCCAAATGTCAATTCATTTAACAGTCCAAAAAATTCTATAGCTTGACACAAGCCAGTAGACCTGATGACAGGAACACTCCTAAGCTAAGGTTAGATGTTGTTCCCAGCCAATGGGTCTTCCAGTGAATGGTTTGGCCATGAACCAACAGGGAAAGTTTTAAGGCCATTTTAAATTATGAACTGTTTTCCGTAACAAAGCTGTGTTCACCGATTTTTTGGTAAATTGCTTGGGTTTCCAATCCCCAACAAAATCTGCAATGTTTGTGCCAAATTTCAATTTTGCAAACATGTTCAAGGAGAGTTTGCTCATCTCTATTTGGCAATCTCAGTTGGTTCCATTAAGAATGAATGGTGTGCTTATGATTGACCTCTCACTCCATTTAGCCAGTGCACTTTAAAGCCCCTGTTTTCAAGATCAGTGAGTGTGCCAGTAGTCTGACAACCAGTCTTCATTAAGTTATCCCCTATCTCATAGATAGAGATAACTTTTCATATTGAGAATAAATCTTTAAGTTAATTTAATTTCAGAATCTTTGAAATAGAATATGTGCAGCCATTTGCCATAATATGCATTCATACAATAGGCTGTGGAAAACTTTAACCTTGGTACGCCGGGGATAACACCTTTGCCACATTCCTTTGTAAACTATTTATCAAAAGACAACTGGATTCTGATGACCTTCTAGTAGTTCTGGCAACTTTACAAAATATGAGAGCAGCAAGATAATCTACCAAAGTCATAAACATGACAACAAAATATATTGTCATCCAATTTTTCTTAGTGCTAGAGAAGAGACATATGAAATGAATAATAAAATGCTGCTTCAGTGTACGTAGCTTTAAGGCTTATGCATTTATTGCAATCACGTAGTTAATGCTATATCATAGCCGTCTGAAAGACCAAATTTGCTACATCTATAACTGTAACCTGCAAGACATAAAATGTCAAAAACATGAGAAATATGATTTTTTTCAGACTTGGAGAAAGTAGTATACTTAATTTTCAATCTTCCGTGACAGGTTTAACTGGGTAAAACTGATTTATTTGATCATTGGCAACACATTACAAAAATATGTTTTTTTTTGTTTATTGGCTAACGATGAAAAATGTCTAACAATAAACAATATAATTACTTATACAGTGTTATTATAATATAATGTGGTGCAGTATATTGTGGAAAAACCAATACATGTATTATTACATTACAGCTTCAAGTATGATAAAGAACAACCAGTTGAAATGAGTACAGTCCACATACAATCTTGATTGTAAATTGAAAAACAAAACAAATTGTGAAAGAATATAAAATATTAGTCATACACCAAGTGCAAAGGCAGACGATGTCTCTACTGTTGGACCTATGGAGAGAGCAGACTGGCAGAAAATTGGTAAACTGCTTCATTCACAATTTTCTCATTACGAAATTCTGGTTTCACCTTAAACCCCCACTAGAAGACATCATTACATACAGGTTTATATAGCTCCTAAAAAGTTTAATGAGATGTCTATAAATGAATATGCTATGAGCTCTCAAATATCCCAGATTCAATAGGAAAGCCCAAAATTGGGAAAGAGGCCCTGCTACATGCAAGGTGGTCAGACTTATGTCCCAAATTCCACTTTGAGTCCTCAGGACCTGAAGACTGCATTATCTCTCAAGGGCCTTACAGTAGTGTCCCCATTAACCATAATCATGTAGTCTCAGTGTTTGCGTGTTACTGAGGATGCTGCTGTGAGTGTTCAGTTTGTCTTTCTTCAGTTCAAGACCAGCATCTGCTTGTGCACTGTACATACTGTACATGTAGTTAATGCTTCACTTTACTTAAAATGTGGTCACTAAATGTTGTCAAACTCACAACTTTTAAAGGGAACCTGTCACCCCTTTTGGACATTTTGAACAATGCCCACCAGCATTTACATGATGTAAATGGGGTTCTAGTAACCCCTTTATGTGCCCAGACTGGCACCTCATACCTCAAACATGAACTTTTATTATGTCCAGAGCTGGCCTTCTTTTAGTGAGACCGGGAGGCTGCTGTTGAGACCTGGTGTATGGTGTTCTCGCCGCCCCTCCGGGCTGCTAATCCCCCCTGCAATTTTCAAATTGCCTGCCCCTTCTCTGGCCGGCGTGGTGAGTTACAGCCACAC
This sequence comes from Allobates femoralis, assembly GCA_033576535.1. Classification (NCBI taxonomy): domain Eukaryota; kingdom Metazoa; phylum Chordata; class Amphibia; order Anura; family Aromobatidae; genus Allobates; species Allobates femoralis. Next base: position 10,684 of record JARQOC010003322.1, on the reverse strand, counting down.
TCGCACTGGCACAGTGGAGCGGGTGTCTGCTCTGCATTGAACAGCGCCGATGTCTCGCGAGACCTCACAAATCTCGCAATACTTCAGCACAAACATATACAAAATTAAACAAATTGGTGTACTTGTACAGTAGGGGGAGAAGACCATGTCTTCATAGGCTTAAAATCTACACAGTAATAGGAAAAGACACAGTAGAACAGATGATGAAGTACCTTCATTAGTACTCTCACTTGGACTAATGAAAATAAACAATTTAAATGGGAAAATTTACGTTCTTCATTTCATTACATAATCATTCTGCACACTGATAGTTGTCCAATAATTCTACACACATAAATAATCTTCCAGGAAAGACAAAATCTCAATTTCACTTTCCTAAATATTTTCTAAGCATTCAGGTTTCAGGCTTATGATCCTTTTGAATTGACTAAAAGCACTATGGACTAGCTATTCAATAATAACAAGAATCAACAAAAATACAAATAGCCTAATGATTGTGCACACAATGTAGTTGATGCAAAGGTAAGCATAATGAAAATTGTTGTTGCACCTGTGTCATAGAGTGAAGATACATTTGTCATAGAGAGAAGATACATTGGACAATGGTAGAAGAGAATCAAAGTGTGTGTTAATGCCTAGGTCTGAGAGGTTTCTGCGGTGAATGCCTGACTATGGCAGTAGTTAAAGAGACAAGGATCAGGATGTAGGTAGGTGATGGTGAGTGTGGTGATGTGACCCATGGCCGGGTGCATCACATGGGTTATCAGAACAGGATCCTGTTCAGATCAGCCTGTTTTACTGTGTGTGTGCTGTGTGAGACGTGTTCGGTACACAGTGGGTAAGCATCTGAGTGTGAGTGCTGTAAGATCTGAGATGTTGATGAAACTAATGAGTGGCCGAGAGAGCAAGGAGTGGTAATTGACCAGCCCTGGTGTTGGTGTTACAGGTGGGTGTGGGAGACACGTTAAGAAGCTGCTAGGTGTCTGTGAGGGAGAGAGGACGATGGGAATCAGAGCAGTCCGGAGCTCTGACTTGTAAGGACGTGTTGGAGGTGATCCATCCTGGTGGGAATGTAAAGGAAGCCTGCCAGCTCCATGCCGGTGGCACCTGATGTGTGCATGCCAGCTGGTGGCTAGGACCGAGTACGGCTCAAGGGCCAAACGGTCATAACCGCCTTTAGGATTGACTGTGCTAGTCGTGATATGGTCCCGTTGACTATGTGATGGATGTGTGATGGGTTGAGCTCCCTGTAAAACGTAGAGATTCTCAGTATATGATGTGTTAATGGCTTATGTAAAAGTGCCATGAATGATGTGTTGATGGGTTATGTAAAAGTGCCATGAAGGATGTGTGATGTAAAGTGGGACTGACTAGTATGTCGAGCAGGGTCCCGGTGATAAACGTTATTGGGAATGTAGGTAGAGACTCCCCGTAGTAGGTAGAGGATCCCTACAACAGGATGGGGAAAGATCCCTGTCAGGGAGCTAGGCGATGGTAACCACCATTAGAACCAGACTGAGGTCTGCAAGCGTCGGTGGGGACGTCTTGAGGTTCTGCTGATATAATATGGTAAATACTGCTATGTATAATGTAAAGCTATTGAATATGGAGGTCTAAAGTGTATATTGTATATAACCTGTAAGGTGGCTAATTCTGTGCAAGCAAGTTCCCTAAGGGCGCTACCTCACTTGAGATAGTGAAAAAGCTGAGGTTATAAGGTTAAGCTAGGGTCACATTTGCGTTGTGAATCCCTAGCACGACGCAAGCGTTAAATACTTAAAATTTTTTGCAGCAGCGCATAGCGTTAATGCTATGCGCTGCCAGGCAATGGAGCCTCATAGTAACCCGGTGTTTACTTTAGCAGCCAGCCACACACAAAGCCCCAGGAAGTACGCTTTAGCTGAGCGCACAGGAAATGCTGCCTGCAGCTTTTTCCTGTGTGCTGTCCAAAAGCGCACATCCTGGGGCTTTGTGTGTGTGTGGCCGACTGTTAAAGTAAACAGTGGGTTTCTATGGGGCTGCGTTGTCTGGCAGCCCATAGCGTAAAAGTTATGCGCTGCGGGCAAATTTTCTAAGTTTTTAACAGTTCCATCATGCTAGGGTCACAACGGAAATGTGACCCTAGCCTAAGATAGATAACAGCGGAGGGTTAGGATGAGGTCTAGAGTATGGCAATCTTTACTGACAGTGATGGACATCCCTTGTGATGAAAGGATGAAGTCAGGTACAAGAATTTGGAGGCTACTGACCAGTGAGTATCAATGGGGATGATAAAATTATAAGGTTGAAGGCAATCAGCTCACCCCAAGGCCAGGTATCCATCCACAGACAGTTGTTTTGGGGTGTTGCCCCTCATCAGTGTGGAGTAGGATTCTGGCTAGGTGGAAGCAAGACCTAGTAGACCAACATCACAAAGCATTCACTGATCTCAGGGAGACCAGTCCAAGAAAACACTGTTGAGCGCTTTAGCCAGCTGTCCGCAGTGTTTTCTTGGACTGGTCTCCCTGAGATCAGTGAATGCTTTGTGATGTTGGTCTACTAGGCCTTGCTTCCACCTAGCCAGAATCCTACTCCAAACTGATGAGGGGCAAAACCCTGAAACAGCTGTCTGTGGAAGGATACCTGGCCTTGGTATTCCCTTCTCATATCTCTAAGCTTGTAAAAAAGCTGGATATTGACTAAAAGGGCCACTTAACATGGTGGTTATGGTGTTCTCCGCAGGGAGCCACCCCTTGGCTGGGTCCTTCCCTGGAGGGATATCTGGCTAGTCCTGTGTTTGAGACTCCTAACCGGGGCTCCACAGACTCTATTTGCATATTTATAATTCCAGGGGGGCAATGCGCCTAGGAATTCACTGTGTTGAGCGCTTTAACCAGCTGCCTGCAGTGTTTACTTGGACTGGTCTCCCTGAGATCAGTGAATGCTTTGTGATGTTGGTCTACTAGGCCTTGCTTCCACCTAGCCAGAATCCTACTCCACACTGATGAGGGGCAACACCCCAAAACAGCTGTCTGTGGATGTATACCTGGCCTTAGTATTCCCTTGTCATATCTCTATGGCTTCATTCACATGTCCATGCCTCTGGCATGAAAGCAGTCCGTGCCGACACATGTTCCCCTGTGGACCGATGCAGACGTCCGTGATTCCGCACGGACTATGTCTCCGTGTGCTCCACATGGCGACAAGTCCATTTTTATGCGGAGGCACGGACCGCATTTACGTCTAAACGTCCTGTACACGGATGTTCACAGTGTGACATCCGTGTGCACGGACCATGGACAAAAGTGTAAAACCTGAAAATAAAGAATTTTATACTCATCACGCTCCAGCGCCACTGCTCCTCTCACTTCCGGTGCTGCTCATTAGGGCTCATGAATAGTCACTTCACTGAGCCCAAGAATGGACAGGAAGTGAGAGGAACTGTCAGCACTGGAGGGAGGTAAGTATGCGGTGACAGGCTGTCCGTGTGCTATCTGTGAATCCACGGATAGCACACTGACAGCACCCATCGTGTCACACGGCCATGACACATGGGTCTATGCCCCACTGCCAAACGGCCTTGTTCCACATGTCTGTGGTGACACGGATGTGTGAAACTGGCCTAAGCTTGTAAAAGAGCTATATATTGACTAAAAGGGCCACTTAACATGGTGGTTATGGTGTTCTCCGCAAGGAGCCACCCCTTGGCTGGGTCCTTCCCTGGAGGGATATCTGGCTAGTCCTGTGTTTGAGACTCCTAACCGAGGCTCCACAGACTCTATTTGCATATTAAGAATTCATAGGCCGGCTGAATGGAATGATAGAATCCACAGGCAGGCTGAATGGAATGATAGAATCCACAGGCAGGCTGAATGGAATGATAGAATCCACAGGCAGGCTGTATGGAATGATAAAATCCATAGGCAGGCTGAATGAAATGATAGAATCCATAGGCAGGCTAAATGGAATGATAGAATTCACAAGCAGGCTGAATCGAATGATAGAATCCACAGGCAGGCTGAATGGAATTATGGAATCCATAGGGAGGCTGAATGGAATGATAGAATCCATAGGCAGGCTGAATGGAATGATAGAATCCACAGGCAGGCTGAATGGAATGATAGAATCCATAGGCAGGCTGAATGGAATGATAGAATTCACAGATAGGCTGAATCAGTGACGTAACTACCGGCATAGCAGACGTAGCGGTCGCTTTGGGGCCCGGCGCTTGTGGGGGGCCCGGACCCGGCGCCGCTACGCTGCTATCCAGTCAGCTGCGCTGGCCCTGCGATTACTTATCGCACTGCGCTCCGGCTTCATCCGGCTTCTTCCTGGTGACCGGCGGGCGCAGGCAATGACGTCATTGCCTGTGCGCCGGAGGAGGTAGCAGGAAGAAGACGGATGAAGCCGGAGCGCGGTGCAGAGCGGCGGCAGCCGGCAGGGATAAGTAAGTATAATGATGCATGGATCTGTATTCCTTTACAGGTGTGCGGGGGGGGCCCTGTATACCACCACCACTGGGGCCCTGTATACCATTACCACTGGGGCCCTGTATACCACCACCACTGGGGCCCTGTATACCACCACCACTGGGGCCCTGTATACCACCACCACTGGTACCCTGTATACCACCACCACTGGGGCCCTGTATACCACCACCACTGGGGCCCTGTATACCTCCACCACTGGGGCCCTGTATACCACCACTGGGGCTGCCTGTATACACCACCACTGGGGCCCTGTATACCACCACTGGGGCTGCCTGTATACACCACCAGGGCTGCCTGTATACACCACCACTGGGGCCCTGTATACCACCACCACTGGGGCCCTGTATACCACCACTGGGGCTGCCTGTATACACCACCACTGGGGCCCTGTATACCACCACCACTGGGGCCCTGTATACCACTACTGGGGCTGCCTGTATGCACCACCACTGGGGCCCTGTATACCACCACTTAGGCTGCCTGTATACACCATCACTGGGGCCCTGTATACCACCACTGGGGCTGCCTGTATACACAACCACTGGGGCTGCCTGTACATACCACCACTGGGGCTGCTGTATATACTGCTGGGGCCTGTGTATACCACTGGGGAGGCTTCTTTAATACTGCCGGGGCCTGTGTATACCACTGGGGAGGCTGCTGTAATACTGCTAGGGCCTGTATATACCACTGGGGAGGCTGCTGTATACCACTGGGGCTGCTGTATATGCTGCTGGGGCCTCTATATACCACTGGGGAGGCTGCTGTAATACTGCTGGGGCCTGTATATTCCACTGGGGAGGCTGCTGTATATACTGCTGGGGCCTGTATATACCACTTGGGAGGCTGCTGTATACCACTGGGGCTGCTGTATATACTTCTGGGGCCTGTAAGGGGGTGTGTCTTGAAGGGGGCGTGTCATTGGGGGCGTGTCTTGGAGGGGGCCCCGTTCAAAAGTTTGCTATGGGACCCTGCCAGTTCTAGTTACGCCCCTGGGCTGAATGGAATGATAGAATCCACAGGCAGGCTGAATGGAATGATGGAATCCATAGGGAGGCTGAATGAAATGATAGAATCCATAGGCAGGCTGAATGGAATGATAGAATCCATAGGCAGGCTGAATGGGATGATAGAATCCACAGGCAGTTGGAATGGAATGATAGAATCCACAGGCAGGCTGAATTGAATGATAGAATCCACAGGCAGGCTAAATGGGATTAATCTGCCTGATTTTTTGGAGATTATTATTATTATTATTATTTATTTATAAAGCTCCATTAGATTCCATGGCGCTTTACATGTGGAAAGGGCAGACAAGGATAAGTACAATAAATGTGCACAATCAGGTCATACAGGTACACGAGGGGAGGAGATTCACTATTTTCTAGTTTAAATATCTACCAATTAATGATATAGGACAAATTAGCGCAGGAGATCAACAGATTGTGACTAAGTGTCAATCAATTAAATATCTTAATTGATATTTCACCTGGTGTTAAATAATTTAAAAAAGGAAATATTTGTCCCTTATTTGAGAAGGTTAAAGAAAAAATACAATGTTGGAACGAATTACACTATGGAAGGAAGACTTACTTTGATTGACATAAGTCTATTACTATTTATCTCTTTGCACACAGTGTTTAACTTCCCAGTCTGGTTAGCAAAGAAACAAGACTGGGGAGTAAAGAAGCTTTTAGGGGTTGTTCAAGGACTTGGCATGGAGGGAGAGGCACATTAAAATGAAACTGGAAGTTTTTTAGCCCCTCATTTTGCTAAATCATAAGAGACCATCAAAAAATTGTGTTTACTGATCATAATGTAATGGAAGCAGAGCAGGATTGGGGCCTGACTGTACAGACACCTGCCCATAAAATGCCTAGCTGAAGAAGGGGGGATACACACCTCTGTTTGTGCAAAGTAAAAGAAAATACAAAAACATTAAGGGTGGAAACACATTATCCTACTTACATGCAAGTCTCTCAGACGAGATTCGGATCAGTGACACTGAACGGCCTCTCCCTCTCTGGACGGGAGTGTCAGCTGCTTGTGTGTTTGTGCAGCATCACACTTCCGTCCAGAGAGGGAGAGGTCGTTCAGGGTCACTGATCCGAGTCTCGTCCAAGAGACTTGCATTTAAGTAGGATAGTGTGTTTCCAGCCTAAAGAAATCAGCTGGAGCACAAGTTGGTATACATGCAAAGTGTTGGAGCATGTTCACACCATGGCCGATTAACAGAGAAGATTTAAGATAGATACAAAATGCGCATATACCTTGCAGTAAGTGAATAGTAATAGCACTGTACATTAAATAGCATTATAGTGCTTGGTAAACAAAAGTAAAGACTACAGGATAGGATTCCAATTGGGACGGTCCTATCCTGTGAAGTTCAAACCTCAACTCGTGGTAACCGACCTCAAGGTTTATGGATGCAGATCACGATCGGGACCCGACTCGCTCATGGCGGTATTATTTCACCTTAACTAGCAATACTATGGGTGATATTTGTCCTTCACTAAATCTTAATTTCATCCAACATCAGGTGGTTAATAATAGAGACCTTAATCTGAGAAAGTAGGGCAGGGGCGTATCCAGGGGGGTGCAGCCGGACCTCTTGCCCCGGGCGCAACTCAGCGGAGGGCGCCGGCGGCCGCACACACATTACAGGGGTTTACATTACACAGTTTAGCGGCGCTTCCCTGAAAGGAAGCGCCCGACGTCACTTCCGCTTCCGCGCCAGTCTGGGGCCGCGGGGGCCACTCGGAGACTTGGCGGCAGCGGGTCCAGTGCGGGGTGACTGCAGGAGACCCCGGAAACTGGCGGCGGAGGAGAGACGGCCTGGACTGGATGGGGTGAGTGTGACCGAGGAGTCGGGGGTGGGGGGTGGAGGGGGGTGGAGGGGGGGGGCACCAGGAGTGAGGAAAGCTAACAGCCATTAACACATTAACATCCCCCCCCCCCGTCCTTACCTACCTTGGGGAGGGGGCGCCAAAATAGAAGTTTGCCCCGGGCGCCATCGCACCTAGGTACACCTCTGAAGTAGGGGTCACATGGGTTTGTGTGCCTTTGAATGTTTCAAATGCTATGGCTGAATTTCAGTTCCAGGCCGTCCCTGATAGTCCCCATTTAAGGTTTATTATATTGTTAGTGGGTTACATTTTAAAAATGGCATTTTTTTATATTATTGTATGTATTTTGAATGTAATCATTTTGTGAATGGTAATGTGATGAGAAATAAATTGCCTATACAATACCTTCGTCATGGCTAAAGCCCCCATGTTTAGCGATTAATGCAACTGAAATAAAAAAGTAGACACAAAAATCTATGAGTAGTAGTGATGTAGGTAAATAGTATACTTCGTATGCATCCATTGTTATCCTGGGAGCAGATGTCCTTTGGTCTAGCCGCGAGTACAAATGAGCAGCATGAGAAGAGTTTATTATAACGATAAGTCCATAAACCAGGACAGCATTTGAAGCTGCATTTTGTGCTTAGTTTATAAAGTAACATTTTTTCTCTTTTTTAATAGAAACTTATGGCTATCTTGTATCCCTTTGAATTTATTTGCCATATTCACAGATGGACTTTCAGTGGTTACCGTGGGCAGTGTCATTTTGCTAGTCTTCTTTAGCAAACAAACACAATAAACTGATAATTGCAGCAATATGCCAGTGTATTTCCCTTCCATGAAAGACATTTTCATTTTTAATCTCCTTTACATTTAGCACTTTAGTTCTTACTATGCTTGGGACTGAACCAACATTTGGAAAAGTATTTTTGGAAGTTACTAAAATGCAAAAAAATCTTTGTTTTCAGGAAATGTACGGTAAGTTTATATCTAATTGATAGAATATGGGACAACATGGCTCCACTTGTAACAGCTGCTAAACAAAGCCTATTATTTTCATGAGCGCTTATCATCACCTCCTGTGCACTATTTTTGTCATGATTCCAAACTTCTAATAATGTTCAGATGCAGCATATGCCATTTTATTGTTAAGTGGAGACATCCAGAAACATGTTTTGCTTGTTCACTGATATTTTTGTTGTGTTCAATAATTAGACTTCTACTGAGTGAAGAAAACATTGCTAGGTAAATAGAAACAACATTATGAAATATATTATTATGTTTGATTACATATAAGATCAGCTGTATTGCACTATACATATACATACTAACTGTACATAGCTAGAAAAAAGACGTAGGTCCATCAAGTTCCACCTTATACATTCTTTTTCACTAACTTATCTATAACTCACAATTCCATTTTTGCTAACGAAATCTGCCATGACTACCTCTTGTGGGAGGGCACTCTATAGTTTGACTGCTCTAACAGTCAACAATTCAATGTAGCTGCTGGAATCTACTTTCTTCCAGTGAGTGCCCCCTGGTCCTTAGTATTGTCTTTGGAAGGAATAAGTCATGTGCCAGTCCTTTGTATTGACCACCAGGGGCGCATAAACCATGAGGCGACTTGAGTTGGTAACCTCAGGTGGCGCCATCTGCTACTGGGGCATTGGTAGTGATTGAAAAAAGGTTACTGATAAGCCGCGTTAGATAATAGGGTTAAATTAGCATCCATGTGAAAATAATGCCAGCAGCAGTAAACCCAATTATGGAGGGAGCAGGGGTAAAAGTAATACTGAGACCTTATTTTGAGTCAGGAACCCATGGGGAACGCTACCCCACGCATATTACTGCCTCCATGTGCAGCTTCGTCAGAGGATGCCTGCCATTGGTTCATGATCAAAATAACTTGGCACAAAAAATTGGATTCAAGATTTTTTAATAAGTAAGCAGCTTCTGTAGACAGAATCAGAAAGCAAAACGTTTTGGCCTATTGGCCTTCATCAGTTGCTATACAAAAGAACAAAGAAGAAAAGAAAATATGATACATGATAAACCCTCATGTTACATAAAAGTAAAATACAGAATAAAATGAGATTCAATATTAATTCATACCATTAATTCTTGTGACCATGCTACTTCATTTATGTTGATGTTTGAATTCACATAGGCTGTATGAAAGAGACAAAAAACCTTGCTCAGACAAGAGGTTTCAACAAGACAAGAAGTAGAAACAAGCTATACAAATATACAGTGATAAGAGAGGGCTGGCACAAAAACCTTATGGCAACAGTAACCTATATCATTGAATTATAGTATAACACTCACCAGAGAAATGACGCTGAAAGATTAGAACACCGCAGTGTAGGCGATGACAGCGTGCTAAACGCTGCATCCCGCATCTATTTATCCCCCTAACCCGGAAATTAGAAGCCAGTCATGTGACGTTGCGTCATCGTGATGTGCACGCATGCGCAGGAGCAGTGTTATGGGTAACTACAGTTACCGGGTCACGTGATACCGCGTCATCCAGACGCGTTAATGAAATGGACGTTACTAGGAGACGGGGTAACATGGTGATCACATGATCGCCATACCCGGAGAGGGATATGTTATAATGAATTTAGGATTAAGTATTTAATGAAAAGGATTTAACTGGAGAAATCTATAGGAAAAACTCGAATAGAATCACACAGATAAGGCAAAAGAAACGGTGAATAAAGGGGAAAAAAGGCAAAGAAGGAGTAAAAGAGAAAAGAAGGGAAATCATCAAATGAGCAACCAGAAAAAAAAAAAGAAAAAAAGGGACAAATATAATAATAAAGATGGGAGCTGGAATCCACAGTGCAGGGAGGCCCAAGCTTTCTGGGCACCCCCCACTACGAATTGCAGCCTCAGCCACCCCAGAAGATGGTGCGTTCATTGAACCGCCATCTTCTGGCAATGTATCCAGCTCATCCAGGGCCCTGGTGCCATGGCTCACTGGGTAATAAAGAGGTTAGGGCCAGCTTTGTGTTATCAGCTGGCCCTAAGCCCGAAATTCATGAGGACACACCAATATTAGACATGACCGCCATGAATTTCTAGTGATTTTTTTACAAAAAAAACACAACACAGAGAAAAAAATATTTTATTACAAATAAAATAAAAAGACACTTAGAGGCTCCATCTTTATTATAAATCCTCTTCCGTCCGACGTTATACAATTCAGGGTTTTACTTTAGCTCTGCTACATCTCTGGTAGACAACCTCTACCAGAGATGTAGCAGAGCTGTGCAACCGTGGAAAAGTTCATGTGAGTTCATGTAGGCAAGCATGAACTCACATGAACCCTGTCAGCACTGCGCTACTTCAAATGAACAGCTGACC
>JARQOC010003321.1:0-17204 GCA_033576535.1 Allobates femoralis | reverse complement strand
GATTGTTCAACATAGTTGTTCAGGGGAAGGATGCAAAAAGTTGTCTCAGAGATTTAACCTGTCAGTTTCCACTGTGAAGAACATAGTAAGGAAATGGAAGACCACAGGGACAGTTCTTGTAAAGGCCAGAAGTGGCAGGCCAACAAAAATATCAGAAAGGCAGAGAAGAAGAATGGTGAGAACAGTCAAGAACAATCCACAGACCACCTCCAAAGACCTGCAGCATCATCTTGCTGCAGATGGTGTCACTGTGCATCGGTCAACAATACAGCGCACACTGTACAAGGAGAAGCTGTATGGGAGAGTGATGCGAAAGAAGCCGTTTCTGCATGCACACCACAAACAGAGTCACCTGAGGTGTGCAAAAGCACAATTGGACAAGCCAGTTTCATTTTGGAAGAAGGTCCTGTGGACTGATGAAACAAAGAATGAGTTGTTTGGTCATACAACAAGGCGTTATGCATGGCGCCACAAAAACACAGCATTCCAAGAAAAACACTTGCTACCCAGTGTTAAATTGGGGGAGGGTCCATCATGCTTTGGGGCTGTGTGGCCAATGATGGCACCGGGAATCTTGTTAAAGTTGAGGGTCGTATGGATTCCACTCAGTATCAGCAGATTCTTGAGAATAATGTTCAAGAATCAGTGTCAAAGTTGACGTTACGCCGGGGATGGATCTTTCAGCAAGACAATGATCCAAAACACCACTCCAAATCTACTCAGGCATTCATGCAGAGGAACAATTACAATGTTCTGGAATGGCCATCCCAGTCCCCAGACCTGAATATCATTGAACATCTGTGGGATGTTTTGAAGCGGGCTGTCCATGCTCGGCGACCATCAAACTTAACTGAACTGAAATTGTTTTGTAAAGAGGAATGGTCAAAAATACCTTCATCCAGGATCCAGGAACTCATTAACAGCTACAGGAAGCGACTAGAGGCTGTTATTTTTGCAAAAGGTGGATCTACTAAATATTAATGTCACTTTTCTGTTGAGGTGCCCATACTTTTGCACCTGTCAATTTATGAAATAATGCATATTTCACATTTTTGGTTAGTACAATAAACCTCATTTCAATCCTGAAATATTACTGTGTCCATCAGTTATTACATATATCACACTGAAATAGCTGTTGCAAAAAAACAATTAAAAAAAAAAAAAAAGAGTAAGATTAAGAGGGGTGCCCAAACATTTCATATGAGTCACTCTATCTATCTATCTATCTATCTATCTATCTATCTATCTATCTATTTATCTATCTATCTATCTATCTATTCATTCTACCTTTTACCAGCATGGGAAATCCCATGCTACAAACTTGCACAGTGTGCTGTCTGTGTGCAATTTTTTTCTCGCACCCATAGATTTTCATTGGCCTCTCACATGTTAAACTCGCATACAATCGCAGCATGCTGCAATTTGACATGCATTTGACTCGCAATGCGAATTTAGCAGAAGACAAATGTAACAATCTGACCTGACATTATTTAATATTGGTCCGAGTGCAATGCGAGTTTTTCACGCATTGCTCTTGCGCAAGTTTGAAGCCACTGTGCCTTATCCCTTACATGGATGCATGGACTGTAAAAAAACTTTTTGGAAGATTGGGGCGTCTCCCACCCCTCCCCTTGAGCCCTGCACGTAAAAAGCCGTCTGTCACAGGTGTGTCAGGAGGCACGGATGAGACTGTAGAGGTCACTCGCAGAAGGTCCAAGCGTTTGGCCAAACACTCCACATCTTAAATAAAAATGTCTCTGTCGCTTTAAGAGGCATTTCCCTTTTAGTTAAAGCTGGTAGGTCACTAGGACCCAGCTGATTCCTTATCTTGGAGCTGCCTATATATTTCCCTTGACTCCCAGAATGCACTGCTGGTGATAGCCTCAGGTGTTCTTGATTGTTTCTTGGATCAAAGCAGTGTTTCTTGGAGCCTGCTGGTTTGCTGCTTGGATCTGCTAAAGCTAAGTATATCTCTTCCCACTTTGTATGTTTTCCTTGTGTGTTTTCTAGTTGCTAGCCGGGTTGACTAGTGTTCACCCGCTCTGAGCCCTGTGTAGTGGTAGTCCAGGGACAGTCAGGGAATAGGTATCCTGGCGACGACAGTTGTGGAAACTGTATAGGGTCGTTAAGGGAGCCAGGTGCCAGCGCTAGTTGTTCTAGGGGGTCACCCTCCCCCCTTTTTGCCCTTAGCATCAGGAACTCCTTTCCCCTCCCCTGTCGTCGTCCAGCGCCGGGTGCCTCCCTACACCCAATGTGACACCGTCATCTGCATTCAGTCCAAGTCAGACATTGGACCTGTCTTGATCCTGCTCAATTAGGTACCAATACACATGGTCAGGTTTTAAATACATCAGATAGGGACTGTTCTGATACGGGTTACCTTGAAGTGGTAGAGCGGCTTAGTATACTTTTTTGCAAAAAACGTATCAACTAAATACTCTGTATTTTACTATTTTTTCAGCAGAACTTTCTTTTTAGTTTTTTTTTTACAACAGAGTATTTTTACACATTTGTTTGACTGCTTTTTGTGATTCATTGTTTAACATTGGTCCGAGTGCAATGCGAGTTTTTCACGCATTGCACTCTCGCAAGTTTGAAGCCACCATGCTTCAAGTCCCTTAAATGGATGCATGGACTGTAAAAAAACATGGACATGTGAATAGAACCATACATTAGAACGGATGCGTGATTTATGTGTCAAAAAATAGATACAACACTTATGTGCAACACATACTGTATGTCTGAATGAGGCCTTATAATCAACTGTCTCCTGGACGCTGTTTGATTAGGGATGGGCGAATCCTAAAATACTCGGAATCGCTAGACTCTAACGAGTCTGAGTCGGAAACTCGCTACTCGTTGCGAGTCTAGCGAGTCCAATGTTAATGAATGGGGAAGCGAGTATTGCAGCGATTCCTGTGCTGCTGGACCCTATAAGGGGTCTGGCAGCAGAGGAAAAACCTGCAATTCCCCATTTTATTCTTTAAAAGCCAGCGCAAAAAGCCGCCGGCTTTTAAAGAATATTAAAAAAAAATATATATTTTTTTATAAAAACGGACTGCTGTCCTCGCTTGGTAATCTCCCCGGAGCCTGCAGCAGAGATTCGGGCTTTGACAGCAAGGTTCACCTGAGGTGAACCCAAAGACATTTCTCAGCCTGCTGTCCCTCTGCATAGACATGTGTGTCTATGTAGAGGGATGTAGCAGAGCTGACACCGCGTTTGGGACTACGTTGGACGGAAGAGGATTTTTTTTATTAAAGATGGAGTCCCTAATGGCTTTTTGTTTTATTACTAATAATACATTTTTTCCTGTGTGTTATGTTTTTTTTTAAACAATTTAATAGAAATTCATGGCGGTCATGTGTAATATTGGCGTGACCGCCATAAAATTCGGGCTTAGGGCCAGCTGATAACACAAAGCTGGCCCTAACCCCTTTATTACCCAGTGAGCCACCGCACCAGGGCCCTGGAAGAACGGGGTTCAGCGCCAGAGGATGAATGCGCCATCTTCTGGGGCGGCTGCGGGCTGCAATTTGCAGCGGGGGGGGGCCAGAAAGCTTGGGCCTCCCTGCGCTGCGGATTCCAGCCCCCAGCTGCATAGCTGTACCTGGCTAGACATAAAAATAGCGCGGAGCCCCACGCATTTTGTTTTTTTAATAATTTCATGATGCGCACAAGCAGTCACCAAGATGGACTTTGGTGCTCTCTGCGTCACGACTGTGAGGTAAAGTGCGTGCTATCACTTAGCAGAGAAGCAACGCACTCTCCCTGAAAAAATTTGTCAGTGCGCACAAGCAGTCACCAAGATGGACTTTGGTGCTCTCTGCGTCACGACTGTGAGGTAAAGTGCGTGCTATCACTTAGCAGAGAAGCAACGCACTCTCCCTTGAAAAATTAGTTAGTGAGCACAAGTAGTCGCTCAAGCAGGTGGCGTGCGTGCTATTAGCTGGTAGGAGAGCAGCAACGCACTGGTGTGCCACAGAAAAAATAACGCTGAAGGGGTAAATATGAACCCAAAAATATCTTGTCGAAAAAAAAATGAAATATTAGCTCAGCTAAGCCTCTGATTTCAGCTCTGAGGAAAGCTCAGTGACTAAGCTAAGCTCTGAGGTCGGTGCTGTATGCACTGTAAGGCTACTCCTGCCTGCCTGTCTCCCTGCCTACAGTCCTGTACACAGCACTCCTCCGTCCTGGTAGCTCTCAGAAGAGCTGTTTGGGTTAAATGTGAGGAATCTTGAGGTGGGTTTCCTACACTCACTGACACTCCCTAGCTAGGATCTGCTCCAAGTCTCCCTACTCGCCCTGCACTAGCTCAGATTGTCACAGGAATGTGCCCAAAATGGTGGAGGCAAGCCTTATATACAGCCTTGCCTGTAATACATGACAAAGGCATCACGATGGACAGCAGCCACTCATAGTAATGCCACAACCAACAGGGCTGTGGCATTACTGACTATGATTGGCTAACATGCTTGTCCATCTTCACAGTCAACAGGGACAATCCAGCTACATAGACAGCGATGTGATAGCGAGTTTAGCGACTGAGAAAAATACTGAATGCAAACTCTGACAAAACTAGGATTGCCATTGATTTGCATTGGACTCGTTACTGTGCGAGTAACCGCTTGGAAACTCGCAGAGTACTGACTCCTGCGAGTTCCTTACTACTCGCAGAGTAACGAGTCCTAACGAGTAGATTCGCCCATCCCTATGTTTGATGAATAATTACAATTGCCTGTGGTTGAATTCTTCTGCAATTTTGTAGAACTTTAACTTTGCCCTTAGGACTTTCCTTGGGGTGTACTCGTGTATGCAGCATGGTCTTGAATGAATTAGTTGGGAAAATTACTTTTTTGGGTGTGGAAAACAGCAAATCTTGTTTGCAATCAATTTGTATTTTTTAGCCCGAATCAGCAGGGACACTGAGGGACTGGGCCGGAACCAGAGTGACGGCTCTACTGAAGTGGCCAGGAAGCTCTATGCTCCAACCACACCCAGCGGGGTGCAGGGTCTTTATGTCCCGTGACCCAACCTCGGGCACAGTGAAAGGAAGGCCGCTGTATTAGGGCTAGAGGACCGGCAGGTCACCCACTGAAAGCTTGTGGCCGCTGGACCGTAGTTAGCATGCGGACAGACCAAAAAGGCCCATGAGAGGAACACGAAAGGGGGTGATGCAGATGAGCCGTCCCGGCTGCTTAGACCACACCGGAGCCGCCACAGTACTGACTGAGTTGTAACCATCTGCTGAGAAAGAGTAAACCCGGTTAAAAGCTTGAAGCTGTGTGAGACTGTGCTTATTGCACCTGAAGGGAGATAGATTGATTTTGTGAGCCGCCAGCGGGAGACTAACTGAGTTTATTGTGAATCCTGCACCCCCCAACGAGCCCTGCACTACAATAGACTATACGGTTGCCCTGGGGACCTGCTCTTCCCGTGGAGGGCCGATCCATCTACGCTGCTACTCCCATCATCCACGGGTGGCGTCACAACATTCTTTTATTTTTGTGTTACTTTATTTTTAGCCATTTTTCCAAACCACATTTAACTGCTCATCCAACGAGGGGATCACGGACCGGATCACGCCACCGTGACATCCCACAGCCCCAAATGACAACAAGAGGGCCCAGTCCTGAGTACCCCACGGTCCCCGCCAGAGTCGAGACATAACCACCATTTAAATTTTTATCTAATAATACTGTACAGTCATGGCCAAAATTTTGAGAATTACACCAAAATTATATTTTCACATGATCTGCTGCCCTCTGGTTTTTATTTGTGTTTGTCTGATGTTTATATCACATACAGAAATATAATTGCAATCATATTATGAGTACCAAAAGGTTATATTGACAGTTAGAAAGAGTTAATGCAGCAAGTCAATATTTGCAGTGTTGACCCTTCTTCTTCAGGACCTCTGCAATTCTCCCTGGCATGCTCTCAATCAACTTCTGGACCAAATCCTGACTGATAGCAGTCCATTCTTGCATAATCAATGCTTGCATTTTGGCAGAATTTGTAGGTTTTTGTTTGTCCACCCGTCTCTTGATGATTGACCACAATTTCTCAATGTGATTAAGATCTGGGGAGTTTCCAGGCCATGGACCCAAAATCTCTATGTTTTGTTCCCTGAGCCATTTAGTTATCACCTTTGCTTTATGGCAAGGTGCTCCATCATGCTGGAAAAGGCATTGTTGGGCACCAAACTGCTCTTGGACGGTTGGGAGAAGTTGCTCTTGGAGGACATTTTGGTACCATTCTTTATTCATGGCTGTGTTTTTAAGCAAGACTGTGAGTGAGCCGATTCCCTTGGCTGAGAAGCAACCCCACACATGAATGGTTTCAGGATGCTTTACAGTTGGCATGAGACAAGACTGGTGGTAGCGCTCACCTCTTCTTCTCCGAATAAGCTGTTTTCCAGATGTCCCAAACAATCGAAAAGGGGATTCATCAGAGAAAATGACTTTACCCCAGTCCTCAGCAGTCCACTCCCTGTACCTTTTGCAGAATATCAGTCGGTCCCTGATGTTTTTTCTGGAGAGAAGTGGCTTCTTTGCTGCCCTCCTTGAAACCAGGCCTTGCTCAAAGATTCTCCATCTCACAGTGCGTGCAGGAGCACTTACACCAGCCTGCTGCCATTCCTGAGCAAGCTCGGCACTGCTTGTAGTCCGATCCCGCAGCTGAAACAGTTTTAAGATACGGTCCTGGCGCTTGCTGGTCTTTCTTTGGCGCCCTGGAGCCTTTTTGACAACAATGGAAGCTCTCTCCTTGAAGTTCTTGATGATGCGATAGATTGTTGACTGAAGTGCAATCTTTCTAGCTGCGATACTCTTCCCTGTTAGGCCATTTTTGTGCAGTGCAATGATGGCTGCACATGTTTCTTTAGAGATAACCATGGTTAACTGAAGAGAAACAATGATACCAAGCACCAGCCTCCTTTTAAAGTGTCCAGTGGTGTCATTCTTACTTAATCATGACTGATTGTTTGCCAGCCCTGTCCTCATCAACACCCACATCTGTGTTAATGGAACAATCACTAAAACAATGTTAGCTGCTCCTTTTAAGGCAGGACTGCAATGATGTTGAAATGTGTTTTGGGGGTTAAAGTTCATTTTCTAGGCAAATATTGACTTAGCAAGTAATTGCTGTTAAGCTGATCACTCTTTATGACATTCTGGGGTATATGCAAATTGCCATTAGAAAAACTGAAGCAGTAGACTTTGTTAAAATTAATATTTGTATCATTCTCAAAACCTTTGGCCATGACTGTAGCAAGGATTTTAATAAACTTTCATATATACTTAATAAGAGAAATCTGGAATAAAACCATTCATAAAACGTCTAGAAGATGCCCCCACTAGGATGTTTATAATCCTCACTTATAAGAGTGAGAGAGCGGGGCCTACACAGTGTAACTGGGTACAGATCAGTGTATTAGATTACAAAGGACTCCATGCTGTCAGCACAAAGCTGCTGTGAATCTCTTACATTCAGATCACTATGCTCCGTGCTACAGCTGATGGCCCCCACACCGCACCTCAGATAATAACATGCAGCAGAGCATGTGGATGCAGCAGACAGGATCTCCTGTCTTTGTGCTGTCAGTCTGGATCTCCCTGTGCCTGATGTAATCTGATACAGTGAGCAGCTGTGGACACTGTGTAGGTCCCGCCCCCTTACCCTTATATGGTTATATGCCCAGTATTCAGTGTGAAGATAGATCTTGCTGAAAATGAATATATGTTTGTCTCACACACAGTCCAACGGGGCATCTTGCGGAAGGTTTATGAATGGATTTCCACCAGATTCCTCTTATGAAGTATATTTGAAAGTTTATAAAAACCGCTTGCTCTACAGTATTATTACATAAAAATGTAAATGGTAGTTATGGTTTAAATTAAAGAAGCTCAGTGTTTGTCACGTCACCGGGACAAATTTATATGATGAAGAAGTGACCAAGCAAGTTTCCCAGTCATTGACAAGTGTATTACAAAATGGCAAAACTTTAATTATGATATAAACAAGCTTTATTTTCATGAACCAGAAAACATTTTGAAGCTTACAGAGCCAATTTGCATTGTTTTGAGGTATGTGGCAGCTATTCACCGTGTGTGGTTTGCATAATGCAACTATAGAGAAACTGCACAAACTCTGCTGCGCTAGGCTATATAGTAAGCAGAAAAGAAATGAACAACAACTACAAAGAAACAGTATATCAGGTCACATCTATACATAGATATTCACGGGGGACACAAAGAACTGAAGTTAGCGTTACAATAAATTATAAATGAGAGTTTCCCAGGAACACATACTTTTACTATAGTGAGGAGAGAGCTCTTTTGCAGTAAATATCTGTCAATTTGTGACATTACTACTGTAGTTTCAAACAATTCTGGATTATTTTTTCCTGCCAGCTTCTGTGTAGTTTACTGAGGACACAATGAAGTAGCTGTGTGGACAGAGCTGTACCAGAGAAGGTAGAATTTATTGCCACAAGTCCAGAAAGAGAAAAACTGCTCTCTTCACTTCTTATTGCTGTCCACTTTTAAGAATGATTGCCAGAGTCTTAATTTATCTATGGATTCAGCTGTAAGGACAAATTTCCTCCTTGCTAATCAGTACATTTTTTTTATCCCAATGAAAAAAGCAAATATTTGGTAAAAACTCTACCCCCAAATATTGCAAATCTTTAATAGCTTTAAGCTATTGTCAAACTAGCGTTTACCCTTGCATTCAGGAGGTTCCATCTAAAACATAGAATTTTTCAAGCATTAGCGCAGTGTTACTGTAAAGCTAAAACTCCGTTAAAGCTATCAATTCATTCCTATGGCAGACAGAACCCGAGCGCAGGTCAAACACTGGCTTCTCACTACCGTAGTTTCAAACCTCGCACTTTTTCCAAGCATATCACATATTCCCGCATTTACGCTGCGCTTTTGAGCGCTCACGTAAATGCAGTGATTTTAAAAGCTGGATACACCTTCCAGGAAAAACTATGGCATGCAGACGCTGCGTTTTTTCACATATTTTTGCACGTGCTTTCACTGCAAATGTGTGCACGCAAAAAGAATTGTCATGGCAATTCTTTGCACTTTTTTCGGCACGCTTTTCCCATAGGCTACATGTAAAATGGCCTCGTGAAAAGTGTGCCGGGAAAAGTGTGCCATCTGCATGCAGTCATGCTTTTTTGCGCAGAAACGCGCGCGAAAATGCGCCACTGCAAAATGCGCGGTCAAATACTCTGTGTGTAAACGTAGCCTTAAGAAGAAAAGAAAATTCGGAGCCACATGTCCATAAAACATGAAATTCTTTATTTAAAGACCCAATAAAACCATATCCATCTACACCCCACTGGGCAAGACCCATTGGGGTCTAGACAGATATGGTTTTACTAGATGGTGGCCCCATTCTAACACATCAGGTATTCTAGAATATATGTAGTTTTATGTAGCATTTAAGAACATTTAAGAATAATTCAATGAGCGATCAGTAAGGTACCGTCACACTTGGCGACGCTCCAGAGATCCCGACAACGATACGACCTGGCAGGGATCGCTGGAGTGTCACTACGTGGTCGCTGGTGAGATGTCAAACAGTTAGATCTCACCAGCGATGCAGCAACGATATGGCGGTCATTGGGACCCTGTCATTCTAGGGCATAGTATTGAGGTCATTGGTTGTTGTCCCGCGCAGCTTGGCAGGGAATTTAAATTCCAGCCGCCATATCAGAATACCCATAACTTAGGTGTTCCAATATGGCGGTCAGGGGTACACCCGGCTCCATGCGGAAGGAGATGACCCGCGGCTACCACTGGGAGTCTATACCAGGTCATATTGTTGTAGTGATCGCTGGAGCATCACCAAGTGTGACAGTACCCCCATTCTAACACGATCAGTGATCTCATAGTGGGGGCCTGGTCGCTGCTGCATGTCCCAGTGAGCAAGATCGCTAGCGCCAGTCGGGGTACTTCTGCTGCGAGCAGCCGGGAGACGAGCAGCTGTGTCGCCGGTGACCTCCGTGCGGCAGGAGATGACCCGCAGCTCCCGACAGTAGCGGTGGCGTGCGTGATTCAAATCCCGCGCCAATTCACAGCCGGACTGAGCCTGTTGCTGATTTGTCGTGGCAGGCTGGGCATGACCAATCGGCGACATGAGATTTCCGTTACAGAGAGACAGACAGACACGATAAGATGATTATATAGTAGCATTGGATCTTTAAATAGAGAATTTTATGTTTTATGGACATGTTGCACCAGATATCCTTATCTTCTGCATGAACAAGTGGAGTCCAGCCACTATTCTGGGTGTCTGGGAATCCTGGGTGTAGTTTGGTGAGCAACACAACCTCCCCTTCCCTGTTTCTATCTTCGCATACATTTTTTAACCTTTTCTTAGCCCTCAGAATTCAACAATAGCATGCCACCATTTTGCTGGAATTCACATATATTTAAAAATAAATTTTGTTAAATTTGCAAGGAATTTGATATATTACGTGATTTGCTCTTTATACTTAAAATCAAGCCCTGGCAGCTAACAATGGGGCAAATCCTATATTTTAATAAAATTCTTCATATGTATTATTCTTTGTAGCTCAACGCCATCTGTCACATTAGAAAGTTGCATATGGCCCACACAGGTGGAAGACCACTGCTTTAAAGTGAATATATCACCAGGTTTTTGCTACCCCATCACAAAGCAGGATAATGTAGAGACAAACTCCTGGTTTCAACAATGTATAACTTTTTGGGTTACTTGCTGTTATTTTGATAAAATCACTCTTTTCTCTGCTACAGATTTAGCAGTTATTTGAATGTGGAGCTTTATAACCCCGCCCACACCTCTGATTGGCAGCTCTCTGCCCACATACAGTCCACACATAAAGCTACCAATCATAGGAGGGGGTGGGGTTATTAATAGCACATTAACCACTTCACCCTCTGTGATTTTCCAATGTCCATTTTCCATTTCTCCCACCCCTTCTTCCAAGAGCCATAACTTTTTTACTTTTTCGGCAATATAGACAAATGAGAGATTGTTTATTGAAAGACGAGTTGTACTTTCAGAAGAAATCATTTATTTTACCATATAGTGTACAGGAAAATGGGAAAAAGTTCAAGTGCAGTGAAATTGCAAAGAAAAGTGGAATTAAACTTTTTTTTTTAGGGGGGGTTTATTTACCATTTTCACCATATGGTAAAACTGACATGTCAGTATGATGCCTCGGGTCAATGAGTTCTTAGATACCAAACATGTACACTTTTATTGTTATCTAAGTGGTGAAAAAAACTATTTTGCGCCATTTACCGATACCCACAGCGTTCTCATTTTCCATTTCTAATCATACCAAATTTGGGTGGATGCACTGTTTTGATTGCCTGTTATTGCATTTTATTGCAATGCTGCGGTGACCAACTAATTTTGGCATTTGGACTTTTTTTTTTCTGTTACAGTTTACAAGATCTGATTGATAGTGTTTATATTTTTATAGAGTGAGGATTTCTGAACGTGGCGATACCAAATATGTGTTTTTTTTAATTTTGGTAACAGTTTTATTTTCTATCACGAACAGGGGGGAGGTGTCACGCTGGGAGCGGGAGAGACACCCAGCGTAGGACAACGACGGGGGGGGATAAGGAGTCCCTAAAGCTATGGGCACAAGAGGGAGAGGGTGACCCCTAGTCTTCCTGGGGCTGACCCTGTCTGCCCTGACGTCCCTATACAGTTTCCTCAACTGTCGCCGACCACGAACCTCGTCCCTCTCTGATCCTAGCACTACCTTATCTAAGGATCAGATGGGGAGGTTCACTAGACCCCTCCACTAACAACTAAAGACAACACAAGGAAAACAGACAATGGGGAAAGAAAACACTTATCTTGCAGCAGAGCACAGCAACCTCCACAACCTCAGCTTCTGCTTGGAGCAAGGATAATGAGTCCACAAGGAAATATCACCTGCACTGAGGGAGGGCAATGAAACTCCTTATAAAGGAGGGAAGAACCTGCTGGGTCCTAGAGACCCAGAATACTGGTGTAGAAACCAGACCGAGCACAAGACCTTCCCAGCCGTCTCCCCATGATAGGGAGATCTTATCATACCTTCTCTTTATCTACACAGAAGGTAAATGCCCCTGAAAGACGGACCGTCCTCAAACCTTATGGCTGATTGGCCAAACGCTGGGACCGTCTGCGCGTGGCCTCTACCCTGTCATCCGTGCCACCCGTGACAGTACCCCCCCGTCCACGAGTGGCCCCCGGACACTCAGGACCAGGCTTATCCGGATGGGAACGGTGAAAAGCGCGGACCAGCCTAGCGGCGGAGACTTCCGACGCCGGCACCCACATCCGTTCCTCCGGACCGTATCCCCTCCAGTGCACCAAATACTGAAGAGAACGGCGCACCCGGCGAGAATCAACCACCTTTGAGATCTCAAATTCCAAATTCCCCGCTACGCAGATGGGCTCCGGGGGCAAAGGAGACGGGTTAGACGACGGCACATACGGTTTGAGGAGCGACCTATGAAATACATTGTGGATCTTAAGAGCGGGAGGCAACGCAAGACGAAACGCCACGGGATTGATAACGGCGGTTATCTGATAAGGGCCAATAAACCTGGGCCCCAACTTCCAAGAGGGCACCTTCAACTTCACATTCTTGGTAGACAACCACACGTAGTCATTCACACACAGGTCCGGACCTGGCGCACGCTTCCTGTCAGCCATACGTTTGTACCTGTCGCCTAAGAGCTTCAAGCTACTCTGTACCCTCCGCCAAACCGAGGAGAGGGATGAGGTAAATCGGTCCTCCTCAGGAACTCCGGAAGGACTAGTACCACTAAAAGTACCAAACTGAGGATGAAACCCATATGCACCGAAGAACGGTGACTTGCCAGTGGACTCCTGAAGACGATTATTAAGGGCAAACTCGGCCAAGGGCAAATAACTCGCCCAAGTCTCCTGATTGTCAGAGACAAAACACCTCAGATAAGTCTCCAAATTCTGATTCATACGTTCGGTCTGCCCATTAGACTGAGGATGAAAAGCAGAAGAGAAGGACAAGGCAATTCCTAAACGTGCACAAAAAGCCTTCCAAAACTTGGAGACAAACTGAGTACCACGATCAGAAACCACCTCGGAGGGAACTCCATGAAGCTTCACGATCTCACTTACAAACACCTGTGCCAGTGTCCGAGCATTAGGAAGTGCGGGCAGTGCCACAAAGCGAACCATCTTACTGAACCTATCAACCACTACCAGCACTACCGTCTTGCCTGCAGACGCCGGAAGATCGGTGATAAAATCCATTGACACATGTGTCCATGGCCTCTCAGGAATAGACAATGGCAAGAGAGAACCAGCCGGACGGGTATGCGGAACCTTAGCCCGTGCACACACACTACAGGCAGATACGAATTCCGCTACGTCCTTCCTCAACCCCGGCCACCAAAAGCGACGAGATAAAAGATCGAAGGTGGCCCTACTGCCGGGATGCCCTGCCAATACGGAGTCGTGATGCTCTGATAGCACTCTGAGACGCAAAGATGATGGCACAAACAGTCTCCCAGAAGGACAGGAGGCAGGGGCGCCCCCCTGGACCTTCAACACCTCCCCCTCCAGATCAGGGCAAAGAGCAGAAACAACCACCCCCTCCTGTAAGATGGGAACGGGACTTTCATGAGCACTACCACCCGGGAAACTACGCGACAATGCATCAGCCTTCACGTTCTCAACCCCTGGACGGTAAGTGACGGTAAAATTAAATCTCGTGAAAAACAAGGACCACCGGGCCTGCCGGGGATTGAGACGCTTGGCGGACTCAAGGTAAGACAGGTTCTTGTGGTCGGTAATAACCGTGATGGGATGGACAGCCCCTTCCAACCAGTGACGCCATTCCTCAAAAGCCAATTTAATAGCCAACAGCTCCCTATTACCGACATCATAATTCCTCTCGGCCGACGACAACTTCTTGGAGAAGAACGCGCAGGGCACCCATTTCCCAGGCGAAGGGCCTTGCGACAATACAGCCCCCACCCCCACCTCAGACGCATCCACCTCCACAACGAAGGGCTGAGAAAGATCGGGCTGACGGAGAATAGGTGCGGAAACAAAACAACGCTTTAGGGAGGAGAAAGCCTGGCGAGCAGACTCCGACCACTCGGAAAAATCGGTCCCCTTCCTAGTCATGTCCGTAAGAGGCGTCACCAGCACCGAATAGTTCCGAATAAATTTACGGTAAAAGTTGGTAAACCCCAAAAAACGTTGCAATGCCCGTAGATTGTCCGGTTGTTCCCAGTCCAACACCGCCCGGACTTTTTCCGGATCCATCCGAAAACCCAATGGCGACAGGAGGTACCCCAAAAAACCGTACCTCCTGAACGGCGAAGACACATTTCTCGAGTTTAGCATACAGCTTATTGTCCCGTAAGACCTGTAACACCTGCTTGACATGGGACTGATGCGTCTCCATATCGGGGGAATAGATCAAGATATCATCTAAGTAAACAACCACAAATCTACCCACCAAATGATGGAATATGTCATTGACAAAGTGTTGGAACACCGCAGGGGCGTTAGTGAGCCCGAACGGCATTACGAGACTTTCAAAATGGCCGTCCGGGGTATTAAATGCCGTCTTCCATTCATCCCCCTCTCTGACCCTAATCAGGTTGTAGGCCCCCCTCAAATCCAACTTGGAGAACCATTTAGCACCCACTACCTGACTGAATAAATCAGGAATCAGAGGGAGGGGGTACGGATCATGGACAGTAATCCGATTCAACTCCCGGAAATCCAGGCAAGGACGGAGGCCCCCATCTTTTTTCTTAACAAAAAAGAAACCAGCCGCAACCGGCGAGGTTGAGGGCCTGATGTGACCCGACTGCAGACTCTCGGAAATGAAATCCTTCATCGCCTGTCTTTCCGGACCCGATATAGCAAACATCCTAGCTTTGGGCAGTTTAACTCCGGGAACGAGGTTGATTGGGCAATCGTATGCCCGATGGGGGGGCAGGTCTTGGCACCCATTCTCTGAGAACACATCCTCATACTCCGATAGGAACGGGGGCAGAGATACCGCAGACACCACCGAAAACGAGGTAACCAAACAATTCTCAGAACAAAAATCACTCCATTTCACAATGTCCCGGGACTGCCAATCCACTACGGGATTATGTTTAATCAACCATGGCAAGCCCAGGACAATGGGAGCGGGGAGACCGTCTAGAACATAGCAAGATATCGTCTCTTGATGTTGGGATCCAACCGTCAACTTAATGTCATGTACGATATGTGTGAGACTACCTTGAGCAAGAGGTGCTGAGTCGATGGCATAGATACGGATGGGGCGAGACAATAAACAGCAGTTAAGCCCATGAGCGTCTACAAACTGAGCATCCACCATGCTGACCCCCGCACCACTATCCACAAACACAGAAATACCCTCCGTTGTGCCCTCCAGCGCCACCTCCGCACTTAGGAGGAAACGGGAAGTACAAATGGAGGATACACACACCTCCCGCTCGACCACCTCCACACCCCCCATAGTCACAGAAGGTCCAGGCCCCCCAGTCCGTGTAGGGGTGTAGGGACAGGCCCCAATAAAATGGTCCCCTTTCCCACAGAAAAAACAGACCCCCTTCCCCTTGCCCGGGAGGCACCGGAGGAGAGCCTCGAGGCCGCCGCTCCTCCAAGCTGCATCGGTTCCTCCGCACTCGGGAGGAACGACTCACTCTCCGCGTGACCTCCCGGTAACCAGGAATCACCACGAGAATGGCTCCCAGTAACAGGAGGTCTCCCCCTCCGCTCCTGGAGGCGTCTATCCATACGAATAGCTAACGACATAGCCGCCTCCAGGGACGGAGGGGTCTCATAAACCGCCAGAGCGTCCTTCAGCCTCTCCGAAAGACCCTGACAAAAGTGACTCCGGAGTGCCGGATCGTTCCACTTCGTGTCCGTAGCCCACCTGCGGAACTCAGAACAATATGATTCCGCCGACCGAGTCCCCTGGCGGAGATGGCGTAACCTGGATTCAGCCAAAGCGACACGGTCAGGGTCATCATATATGAGGCCCAGGGCGTCAAAAAATTCATCCACAGAGCGGAGACAAGTAGAGTCCTGTGGCAGAGAGAAAGCCCAGGACTGGGGATCTCCCTGCAGTAGCGACATAATAATTCCTACACGCTGCTGCTCATCACCAGTGGAATAAGGCCTAAGCCTAAAATATAATTTACAGGCCTCTTTGAATACAGTAAACTTATCTCTACCTCCTGAAAACCTGTCAGGGAGGGCAACCTTAGGTTCCGGTCTGGCCTGACCCAATGCTTGATTCCCCAAGACACCATTTTGCGGTTGCGGGCCCTGTAAAGCCGACCGAAGGTCCGCAACCTCCAAAGACAGAGACTGCAGCTGCTGGGCCAAAGCAGACACAGGATCCATAAGGAAAGGAAGAAAATTCGGTTCCTCCCCTGTCCTTCAGTTACAGTATTGGCAGGTGATAATGTCACGCTGGGAGCGGGAGAGACACCCAGCGTAGGACAACGACGGGGGGGGATAAGGAGTCCCTAAAGCTATGGGCACAAGAGGGAGAGGGTGACCCCTAGTCTTCCTGGGGCTGACCCTGTCTGCCCTGACGTCCCTATACAGTTTCCTCAACTGTCGCCGACCACGAACCTCGTCCCTCTCTGATCCTAGCACTACCTTATCTAAGGATCAGATGGGGAGGTTCACTAGACCCCTCCACTAACAACTAAAGACAACACAAGGAAAACAGACAATGGGGAAAGAAAACACTTATCTTGCAGCAGAGCACAGCAACCTCCACAACCTCAGCTTCTGCTTGGAGCAAGGATAATGAGTCCACAAGGAAATATCACCTGCACCGAGGGAGGGCAATGAAACTCCTTATAAAGGAGGGAAGAACCTGCTGGGTCCTAGAGACCCAGAATACTGGTGTAGAAACCAGACCGAGCACAAGACCTTCCCAGCCGTCTCCCCATGATAGGGAGATCTTATCATACCTTCTCTTTATCTACACAGAAGGTAAATGCCCCTGAAAGACGGACCGTCCTCAAACCTTATGGCTGATTGGCCAAACGCTGGGACCGTCTGCGCGTGGCCTCTACCCTGTCATCCGTGCCACCCGTGACAGGAGGGTTGTGATTTGAACTTTATGGCGTTTTTCTCATACTTTAAAAATGTGTCTATTTTATTT
>JARQOC010003320.1:0-17206 GCA_033576535.1 Allobates femoralis | reverse complement strand
AGAGCCCTCAAGGAATTTATCTAGATGTATGATGAACCCCCAGATGCTTCATAGAATTTTATAACTTTGAAAAAAAAATAAAAAAAATAAAAAAATTTTATTTTAGCCTCAAATGTTTTATTTTCATAAGGATAACAGGAAAAATGCACCATACAATTTCTTGTGCAACTTCTGCTAAGTATACTGATACCCCATATGTGCTGGGAAACTAATGTTTTGGTGCACGTTAGGGCTCAGAAGGGAAAAAGCACCATTTCAGTTTTGGAAAGCAAAATCGTCTTGAATTGATAGGGGGTGTCATGTTTGGAGAGCCACATATGTGTCTAAACAGTGGAACTGGGTGCATGGCAGGGCTAAGAAGAGAAGGAGCGCTATTTCGCTTTTGAAATACAAAATTGGCTGGAATAGATAGGTGACACCATGTTGTGTTTCGAGAGCCCCTGATGTGCCTAAACAGTGGAAACCCCACACAAGTGAGAATATTTTGGAAAGTACACCCCTCAAAGCACCTTCTCTAGATGTTTGGTGCACCTTAAACCCCCAGGTCCTTCACAGAATTTTATAAAGTTGACCTGAGAAAATTAAAAAAAATAATTTTTCCCCAACAAAAGGTACTTCGAAACCAATTTTTTCAGTTTCACAAGGTTAACAGAATTGTCACGCTGGGTGCGGTCGGGGTAGCAGGAGCTGGATGAAGGGGATCAGGGGAGCCTGCTACTGGGGTCCCTGGCTCGCCCTGATCTCGAAGGTACCTCTAAAGGTGAGGAGGTTCAAGCCGCCAGCCAAAGTCCCTAAAGCTCCTGAGAAGCCCTAGGCCTAAGCCCCTACCTCCACCCATTGACCACAGAGCTCAGCAACTTCCAAGGGTAAAAAAACACAGCAGCTTCAGATCAGCGTCTGCTCACACCAGGTCACAGTCCAGAAGTGAACTGAATCAGCAACAATAGGTGGATGTGATCTGACCCATTTATGGCCGAGGGTTGGGGAGCAACCAGCCCAGACACACCCCTCAGCTCACCTAAGCATGAATCATATTCATCACATACACCTGCACTCTCAGCTCCCGCTCATTAGCTTCCTCTCTCCACACTGAGAGCAGGGAAAAAAGGCTTCATTTAAATCACAGCAGCAGCACTTCCATATCACAAGGCAGTCAATACGTAACAAGAATAAAATAGACATAATTTAAGACAAACTCACCAAAAGCATCAGTATTATGCACCTGTGTTGCCTTTATCATTGGGGCCTGCTGCATCCTCCTAAGTGCATTTGGTATCAGAAGTTTTGTCTGCTTTTGATGAGCTTTTCTGAAATTATGTCCTTTTTTATAATTATTTTTTAATATAGTGTTAGGGACCCTTGATGGTGGGTTACGAGCTTGCGTGTTTTGGGCCAAAATATCAGCCAATACCTCCACATTAGCCCACCTAATCTAATAGTATAGGTCTGATCAATAGGCTGCATGCAGACACTCTACATCATACTTGCTTGTGTGACTGACGCCCTATGGATAAGATATAATAGTCTGGCTCAACCACCCAATTAGGTGCTCTAGGGAAAAATTATCCAATGTAGAAAAATAGAATCCCTGGCACACTAGATAAGAAAAGCCGGAGATTTTTAATTTTTTTGGAACTTCTGGACGACCATTAACGTTTCGACCCTACATTGGGTCTTCTTCATGAATGGGTCTTCAGAATATGAAGTGTGATCATGTATTTTAGCAAGGTATGCCAACCGTGGTTATTTCCTGGCAGCCTGTATACTGTTTTACAGGCTTGTATAGCTGGTGTGGGGGAAGTAATAGAGATCCACGGTGTGGTCTACCTCTTAGGGCTTAAGCAGTGGTATGTGACTCCTGTCCTTGTGATAATGGATGGTGGTTCGTGCGGGTGCTGTTGTGGATCAGGACGCCCTATGGAAACCTCATCTGTGTGCATATAAAATACCAGAAACCACCCCTCCATGATATGGTAAGCTGAGAGTGGTGGTCTCATCAGTATCTTGCACCTGTGTTGCCTTTATCATTGGGGCCTGCTGCATCCTACCAAGTGTATTTGACACTGTATCAGACCTTATGGCTGCTTTTGGTGAGCTTTACAGAATTAAATGGTCCCTACAATTTGCACCTTTCAGTGACTTCATCCAGGGATGCAGTGATCATATTGACACAACAGATGTCACAGAATTTTATACTACTGGGCAATAAAAGAAAAAAAAAATAACCATAACATTTTTGGTTTAGCCCCAGATTTCACATTTCACACAAAAAAATGAGTAAAAATGGTCACACTTTCTGCTGAGTGTGGCCAGGGCCGTATTTCCCATTAGGCACCCATAGGCACATGCCTAGGGCACCAGGTGTCAAGGGGGTGGCACCAGGGGCAAGATGTAAAAAATGTTTTTTTTTTGTTTTTTTTTAAATCTCCCTCCCTCCTCCAAATTCTTTATTAAATCCGGAGTGTTTTTGGAGGAGGGAGGTGGCCCAGGCACGATTGCAAATTAACGTGCGCGCCCCTGCACTTCCAGGGTCAGTGGAGTCCATTCGGCTCCCACCCTGGCATCCGGCCGCGTGCTGCTGCAGTGTCACAGCGCTCAGCAGCAGGTGATGAGTCATCACCACACTGCCGGGCAGCATCGTCTGCAGAGCGCGGGAGAGAAGACCTCGTCGCTGGATCTGCTGGGAGCGGGGAGCAGGTAAGGGGCTTTAGAGCTGAAGATAGCTCTGAAGAAGAAGAGGGGGCGGGGGGCGAAGCTGAGACCAGAAGCTGCAGAGGAAGAAGCTTCCGGGTACCTGGTGCCGGACACTGGGAGCCACAGAGGAAGAAGCTGCCGGGATCTGGGATCAGTAGTGTGGAGTCAGGTAAAGCGCTGTTACAGCCGAAGATAGCAGCCTGGGGGGGGACAGATTGGGATAGATGGATGGATGGGGCGGCCTGGAAGAGGGGGTAGAATGGGATGCATGGGGCGGCCTAGAAGAGGGGGGCAGAATGGGATGGATGGGGCGGCCTGGAAGAGTGGGCAGAATGGGAGGGATGGATAGATGGGGCGGCCTGGAAGAGGGGGCAGAATGGGATGGATGGATGGATGGGTTGGCCTGGAAGAGGGAGCAGAATGGGATGGATGGATGGATGGGGCGGCCTGGAATAGGGGGCAGAACGGGATGGATGGGTGGGGGGGTGGCATGGAAAGGGGGCAGAAGATGGATGGTTGGATGGATGGGAAGAAGGTACATGGATGGATGGTCTGATGGGGAGAAGGTACATGGATGGTTTGGTGGATGGGGAAGAAGGTACATGGATGGTTTGGTGGATGGGGGAGAAGGTACATGGATGGATGGGGGGATAGAGGGAGAAGGTACATGGATGGATGGGGAGGAGAAGCTACATGGAACATGTGGGGAGAAGCTACATAGAACGTGGTGGAGAAGCTGCAAGGATGTGGGGAGAAGCTATATGGATTATGGGGAAGGGAGAAGTTACATGGATGAGGGATGAGGAGAGGCAGTATGGAACATGGGAGGAGAGAGGCTGCGTGGAACATGGGAGGGGAGAGGCTGCATGGAACATGGCAGGGGAGAGGCTGCGTGGAACATGGGAGTGGGATGGGGGGGAAGGATGAGCTGCATGAGACGTATGGGGGAGGATAAGCAACATGGGATTCAGGGGAATGGGGGTGAGGATGAGCTGCATGGAACATATGGATGGAGGATGAGCTGCATGGAACATATGGGGGGGTGAACAGTATGGGACATGTGGAAGGAGGATGAGCAGTATGGGACATTTAATCTGCATACACATTTATTTAGGGAATGTACTGTTCTGGTGATGTATTGATGGTGGTTCTGGTTATGTATTATTGTATTGCCAGTGGTTCTGGTGATGTACTGGCAGGGGTTATAGTGATGATGTATTGATGGAGGTTCTGGTGATGTATTGACTGGTTTTGGTGATGTATTACTGTATTGACAATGGTTCTGGTGATATACTGACAGGGGTTCTAGGGATGTGTTATTGTATTGCCAGTGGTTCCGGTGATGTAGTCATGTGGATGTTGTAATCTTTAACTTAACAGACTTGTTCCTAAAACATTATAGGGCAAGTGTGCTTGACTAAAAATACAGCTGAATGTCAGCCAAACAATTGACTAAAGCCAGAAGCACTATAGATAGGTGTACGATCGCTCGGCCGGCAGGGAGCCTGCTCGTCTCTCCCATATACAGGAGCACTCATTCTTCCCAGTTTTACATCAGCGGTTTAATGATGTTTCCGTCCAATCCAGCAGGTGGCGTCGGAACTGCTGCCTAACGACCGACTTGCAGCACTGATCCGGCAAGCCCCATGCCTTGTCTATGGGGCTTGTGGTCAGGTGCAGCAAGTGCGATTGTGCTGGATCCGGCAGATCTGGCACTTGCTGCGGCAAAAAATTAAACGCTGCTAACCGCAGGGGTTTTTTATTGCGGCCGCAACTGCAGGATTTGCAGGATTGCGGCAAAACCGCAATTGCCGCAAGCCCCATAGAGAATGAAGGGGAGGGGGGGGGCGCGACCGTTGAAAGTGCCTAGGGCGGCAGGCACTCCAAATACGGCCCTGAGTGTGGCGATACCCTACGTGCCTGTACATTACTGTTTAGCCACATGGCGAGACTCAGGAGGTGGGAGCGCTATCATAGATTAAGTTTGCAGACTCCATATACAGAGCCCCTAAGTGTCAAAAGAACAGAATCACCCATTAAATGTCCCCATTTTAGAAATTACACGCCTCTGGGATTTCATCTACAGATATAGTGACAATATTGACTCCAAAAGTGTTTTCTAGTGTTGCTGAGTGAAAATTGCAAATTTGCCATTGAAGTGCCCATATATTGTAGTGCCCATATATTGTAATTCCGTACATTGTATTCCCCATACATTGTAGTGCCCACACATTGTATTGCCCATACATTGTAATGCCTGTACATTATAATGCCTGTACAATGTAGTGCCCATACAATGTAATTCCCATACATTGTAATGCCCATACATTATAGTGCCTTCTGGAGACACGCACTTCATAATTTAAAACAGGCTCTCATAGCTACAGAAGGGCCAAACATGTGAATGCTGAATGTGATTTAGGCACACTGTGGGGATCAGAAGGATTGGGGTCGCTAGGATTTGGGAACGCAGAATTCAGTGGGTTTCTTTTGGGAGATAAGGAGCCATAGCGCTGTTAATTACACAGGGCCAGGGTAACTCAGCAGCTGGGCCAGTAAGCAGGGTTCACAGTGGCTGCACCCAATGCTGTTGCCCTGGCTTACATTGTGGAACTGAAAAACAAAAATGGAGTAAAACAAATAAAAGAAAAATAAATAATAGTTTGTGACGTCAGTTGGAGTTTCCAGCCAACAGGTGGCTGGCACTGCAGGGTTCCTTCAGGAGATAGCTGTTATAGCTGTGAGATGTGTAACCCTCCCCAACCGGGGCTTGCTCTTGAGGGACGAGGAGGATAAGGGTGATAGTAGGTGTTGTAGTAGGAGTGTGTGTGCAGGAGGAAGGAAGGCACAGAAGACAGTCTCTTTGCTCTTTACTGGTACTGTAGCTGCTGCACAGATCCAAGGTACATACAACAACAAGCTCATGGTCCAGCCAGTCTGAGGAGAACTGAAGTCCGCTCTGCTGGAGTGAGGTATAATGGCTTTCTTGTTGACTTTGGCGGTAAAGTTTCTAGGTGCTTGGAAGCTCTCCTGTATTTCTTTCTTGCAATGGGTAACCTCCAGCCAGGCAGACAACGCGGAGCCTATGGTAAACTTCTGTCATGGTGACGTGACCCGGCTCCGTATGCCCAAGTGGGGCAAATAAAAAGGGGAAAGAAGAAAAAAAGGAAATTAAGATTATAAAAGTTATTTGTGACGCCACCCGTAGTGTGTGGCTATATGAGGCCACCGCTGCAATCGGGACTGCTGGGGTGATGGTGGGTACAGCTAGATGATGGAGCCCTCAACGGGTAGGGCTGATCCCCAGGGCATCCGAAGGTGTAGTGTAGTGTAAATGTGGCGCCCCTGCGACCAGGGTGGCCACAGGTAGGAACTGCAGCCAGGCAGG
Organism: Allobates femoralis; assembly: GCA_033576535.1. Classification (NCBI taxonomy): domain Eukaryota; kingdom Metazoa; phylum Chordata; class Amphibia; order Anura; family Aromobatidae; genus Allobates; species Allobates femoralis. The sequence continues at coordinate 11,124 of JARQOC010003320.1, read as the reverse complement.
AGGGAGACAGTTTGTATACCAAACACCATCAAAACACACAGCCACAAATACAGCACCCACCCGGAGCCCGGGACTCTAGGCGGGCAAAGGGGTGACAGGGTTTAGAGTAAAGTGGGTGGGAAGGAAGGTCAGGTGGTAAGCCAGTACAAAAGGAGGGAACAAGCAGGAGTTAAACAGTCGGCCGGAGTAGGCTGAGAGGAAAAGATCAAGAGTAGACCAAAGTGAGCTGAGCTGTAAAGGCAAGAACAGAGACAAAGTGACACTTCCGGAGGGATAGGGCTCCCTGGAGACGCAGAATCCACAGAGACACAGATCCATGGAGAGAAAGCTCGTCCATAGCCGGTAGCCCGAAAAGGAAGGTGAGGACAGAAACCGGACCGGTGCCACCGGGTCCGAGGAGTACGGCAGCGACGACCGACTGCAGACAGGTTAAGTTCCCTTTGAAGCAACTGGTAGCCACATGGGTCGGAAGGAGCCCAGTAAGCCCTTGAGGGTTACCCAAGGCTAGGCTGGGACCAGAGTGTCGGCTCTGAGGGGGACTGCAGCTACACGCCGGCTCCCCAGACAAACCGACGGGGAACGCTGATTCCAAGTCAGGGTTCCCACTACATGGATTGGAGACTCAGCACCATTATAGGACCTGGCTTGCTGCCCATACACATAGGGGGAAGCCACACAAAAGGGACCGAGTTGCTGTCATTACAATCCACAAAGAAGGGCAGGAAAGAATAAAGCCGGAAAGGTTACAGAGAAAGAGTGAAGGGACTCAGGAAGATAGCCTGGCTGCGGTGGGTTCAGTGTGTCCGGAGTTACCCGTATAAAGTGACTGTGTTGAGAACTGTACTGTTTGGATTGAAGAACGTGCCAGTAAAACCCAGTGAACCCTGTTTAAGTCTCCCGTGTGTGATTCCCTGCAACTAGAACTTTTATTACACTTTGCACCCTGTCAGGAGCTGCCGCAACCCGCGGCGGGATCATCCACCTTGCTGCTGCATCCATCCTCCTGACAGAAGTACACTGCAGCGGTGGTCCCCTTAGGGTACCTTTACACGCCGCCACTGCGTGGTAGCAACTGCCTGGCAATCAGGAGTTTTGTGACTGTTGCATTGAAATTGCTACGAACAGGCGGCGTGTAATTTGGGAAAGTGATCGGGTTTCTCGGAGTTGCTTCGGGTAGCTGTTTCCGAGCCGTGTTGTAAAATCCAAGGCAACACACAGGGAGAATTGCCATGGTAGTGGCGTGTAAATGGGGGACAGGGATGGATGTTGCGTCGCCTAGTGAATTCCCAGGGGCATGCCACAGCCTCATGTATACCGCGCCCCATCAGCGATCATTGGTGGGGGCTACTGTGTTACGATTGGCTGTCCCTTCACAGACTTCCCTAATGCACAGCTGGGTTTCCACAGCAAGTACCTACTACATGCAATGCCCTCCACCCCGGCACAGTAGGGGGAGCTCAACTTGCTGACCTTAGGCAAGATCCCCAATAAATACTGCTGCTGGGGGAGGAGTTAGTCAGAGTGTGCAGACGCTAGGAGAGCTGCAAAGAAGTCCTGGTGGTCAGTGCCGCGGTTAGGCCCGAGCTAGTGACCTGGAGTGGCCCTTCTGACATCCCGCAAGCCTAAGTGGGGACAGAAGGCAAGGAGCAGAGAATTAAAGGGAGTGGGGAACTAGTGGAAGTTCGCCCTAGGAAGTACCGGACATCGGGGATCCGCACCTGTGGTATCCTCCAGGACTACATAGAACCCCATCACACCATGGAGGCTTCAGCCACCCTGTCTCCCTGTGGGTCAAGAGAGGGAGCCAGACACCGCAGTGTTCCACCGCAGTGATCAGAGAGGGTAACCCGGAGACCGCACAGGAGGAGAGAACAGATATCAGAGTCAGGAAGAGAGAGGAGGTAAGGGAGATAGGGACTCGATATACATGAGAACAGGGCCGGCTAGAGACAGGGAAAGTGGCCCTTCTGACGCCCCAAAACAACCCTAAGTGGGGACAGAAGGCAAGGAGCAGTCACCCTTTAAAGGGGAGTGGGGGGATTTGGGGAAAGTTTGCCCGTCCTCCCTCCCCGTCTCCCTCCCCGTCCTTCCGTCCTCCCTCCCCGTCCTCCTCCCCGTCTTCCTCCCCGTCCTTCCCTCCCCCGTCTTCCCTCCCCGTCCTTCTCTCCCCGTCTCCCTCCCCGTCTTCCCGTTCCTCCCCGTTTCTCCCCCCCCAGTCCTCCCTCCCCCGTCTCCTCCCCGTTTCCTCCCCGTCTTCCTACCCTCGTCCTCCCTCCCCGTCTTCCCTCCCCGTCTTCCCTCCCCGTCTTCCCTCCCCGTCTTCCCTCCTCGTCTTCCCTCCCCCGTCTTCCCTCCCGTCTTCCCTCCCGTCTTCCTCCCCGTCTTCCCTCCCCGTCTTCCCTCCCCCGTCTTCCTCCCCCGTCTTCCCTCCCCGTCTCCCTCGCCCGTCTTCCCTCCCCAGTCTTCCCTCCCCCCGTCTTCCCTCCCCCGTCTTCCCTCCCCGTCTTCCCTCCCCGTCTTCCCTCCCCGTCCTTCCCTCCCCGTCTATCCCTCCCCCGTCTTCCTCCCCATCTTCCCTCCCCCGGCGGGAGACTGGGGACGGGGAGAATGGGGCCGGGAGGCGGGTGACGGGGGGGCGGGGGACGGGAGGCGGGGACGGGAGTGGGGACGGGAGACTGGGGACGGGAGGACGGGAGACTGGGGACGGGAGGCGGGAGAGACGGGGACGGGAGACTGGAGGACTGGGGAGAGGCGGGAGACTGGGGAGGAGGAGACTGGGACGGGAGATGGGGAGGACTGGGGACGGAGGGGGAGACTGGGGACGGGAGACTGGGGGGAGACTGGGGCGGATGGAGCGGGAGACTGGGGCGGGAGACTGGGGACGGAGAGCGGGAGGGGGAGACTGGGAGGAGGGAATGGGGACGGGAGGACTGGGGACGGAGATGGGGGGGAAACTGGGGACGGGGAGGGAGACTGGGGACGGGAGGCGGGAGAATGGGGACGGGAGCTGGGAGACTGGGAGGACGGAGGCGGGGACTAGGGGCGGGGACTGGGGACGGGAGTGGAGACTGGGGAGGAGACTGGGGACGGGGAGGCGGGAGAACTGGGGACGGGAGGCGGAGATGGGGACTGGGCGGGACGGGGCGGGGGAAGGGGACGGGAGACGGGGCGGAGATGGGGAGGAGGCATGGGGACGTCCGTTACTCCTGTTCCCTCCTCCGTCTTCCCTCCTCCGTTTCCTCCCGTCTTCCCTCCCGTCTTCCCTCCCCTCCCGTCTCTCCTCCCCCGTCTCCCTCCCGTCTTCCTCCCGTCTTCCCCTCCTCCCCCCCGTCTCCCCCGTCTTCCCTCCCCCGTCTTCCCTCCCCGTCCCTCCCCCGTTCCCTCCCCCGTCTTCCCTCCCCGTCTTCCCTCCCCGTCTTCCTCCCCTCGTCTCCTCCCCCGTCTTCCTCCCCCGTCTTCCCCCCCCGTCTTCCCTCCCCGTCTTCCCTCCCCCGTCTTCCCCTCCCCCCCCGTCTTCCTCCCCCGTCTTCCCTCCCCGTCTTCCTCCCCGTCTTCCCTCCCCGTCTTTCCCGTCTTCCCTCCCCGTCTTCCCTCCCCGTCTTCCTCCCCGTCTGTCTTCCCTCCGTCTTCCTTCCCTCTGTCCTTCCTCCCGTCTTCCCCCTCCCCCTCTTCCCTCCCCCGCTCCTCGAATTGCCGGGGCGGGAAGGACGGGGACGGAGCGGGAGGAGAGATGGGGAGGGGACGGGAGGCGGGACGGGAGGGGAGGGAGGGGACGGGAGGCGGGAGACTGGGGACGAGGCGGGAGATGGGACGGGGAGCGGGACGGGGAGGGACGAGGGGGGCGGGGACGGGAGGACTGGGGACGGGAGATGGGGACGGGAGATGGGGACGGGAGCGGGAGACTGGGGACAGAGGGGGAACTGGGGACGGGAAGGACGGGAGGGATGGGCGGGGGACTGGGGACGGGAGACTGGGGAGGGACGGGAGACTGGGGACGGGAGGCGGGAGAATGGGGAGGGGGGGAGACTGGGACGGAGGCGGGAAGGGCGGGGGCGGGAGTGGGGAGACTGGGGACGCGGCTCTCGTCATGCGTCGTACTACTCGTCTCCATCGCTCCCGGTCCCTCCCGTCCCCCGTCTCGTCCCCCTCCCCTCTTCTCCTCCCTCCGTCTTCCCTCCCCGTCTTCCCTCCCCGTCTCCCTCCCCGTCTCCTCCCCGTCTCCTCCCCCGTCTTCCCTCCCCCTCCCCCGTCTCCCTCCCCGTCCCTCCCTCCCCCGTCTTCCCTCCCCGTCTTCCTCCCCTCTTCCCGTCCCCCCGTCTTCCTCCCCGTCTTCCCTCCCCGTCTTCCCTCCCGTCTCCCTCCCCGTCTTCCCTCCCCGTCTTCCTTCCCCCGTCTCCTCCCCCGTCTTCCTCCCCGTCTCCTCCCCTTCCCCCCGTCTTCCCTCCCCGTCTTCCCTCCCCCGTCTCTCCCCGTCTTCTCCCGTCTTCCTCCCCTCTCCCCCCCGTCTTCCCCCCCGTCTTTCCTCCCCGTCTTCCCTCCCCCGTCTTCCCTCCCCGTCTTCCCTCCCCCGTCTTCCCTCCCCGGCGGGAGACTGGGGAGGGAGAATGGGGCCGGGAGGGAGAGGGGACGGGAGGGGGACGGGAGACTGGGACGGGGGGGACGGGGACGGGACGGGAGGGGGGAGACTGGGGACGGGAGGCGGGGACGGGAGACTGGGGGGAGCGGGGGATGGGAGACTGGGGACGGGAGGCGGGAGACTGGGGACGGGAGGCGGGGGACGGGAGACTGGGGACGGGAGACTGGGGACGGATGCGGAGACTGGGGACGAGAGGCGGGAGACTGGGGACTGGAGACTGGGGACGGGAGACTGGGGACGGGAGACTGGGGACGGGAGGCGGGAGACTGGGGACGAGAGGCGGGAGACTGGGGACGGGAGACTGGGGACGAGAGACGGGAGGCGGGGGACTGGGGGCGGAGACTGGGGACGGGAGGTGGGAGACGATGGGGACAGGAGACTGGGGATGGGAGATGGGGACTGGGGACGGGAGACTGGGGACGGGAGGCGGTGAGAATAGGGGAGACTGGGGACTGGGGACGGGAGACTGGGGACGGGAGGCGGGAGAAATGGGCGGAGGCGGGAGACTGGGGGTGGGGGACGGGAGGCGGGGACGGAGACTGGGGCGGGAGACTGGGGGCGGGAGGTGGGAGATGGGGACATCCCCGTCTTCCCTCCCCCGTCTTCCCTCCCGTCTTCCCTCCCCCGTGTTCCCTCCCCCGTCCTCCCTCCCCGTCCTCCCTCCCCCGTCTTCCCTCCCCGTCTCCCTCCCCGTCTTCCTCCTCCCTCTTCCCCGTCTTTCCCCTCCCCCGTCTTCCTCCCCCGTCTCCCTCCCCGTCCTTCCCTCCCCCGTCCTCCTCCCTCCCCCGTCCTCCCTCCCCGTCTTCCCTCCCCCCTCCCTCCCCCGTTCTTCCTCCCCGTCTTCCGTCCCCGTCTTCCCCCGTCCTCCCTGTCCCTCCGTTCCCTCCGTCTTCCGTCCCCCGTCTCCGTCCCCCGTCTTCCTCCCACCGTCTTCCGTCCCCCGCTTCCTTCCCCCGTCTTTCCGTCCCCTCCCCTTCTTCCCCCCGTCTTCCCCTCCCCCGTCTTCCTCCGTCCTCCGTCTTCCTCCCCCGTTTTCTTCCCTCCCCCGTCTTCCTCCCCGTCTTCCGTTCCCCTTCCCCGTCTTCCGTCCCCCTCTCCCCGTCTTCCGTCTGTCCCGCTTCCGTCTCCCGTCCCCGTCCCCGTCTTCCGTCCCCGTCCCCGTCTTCCTCCCCGTCTCTCCCCCCCGTCTTCCCCTCCCCCGTCTTCCGTCCCTCCCTCTTCCCGTCCCCCTCTTCCGTCCCCTCGCCGTCTTCCCCTCTCTCCCGTCCCCTGTCTCCGTCCCCCGTCTTCCTTCCCCGTTCATCCCGTCTCTCCCGTCCCCTCCTCCCGTCTTCCGTCCCCGTCCTTCCTCCCCGTCTTCCTCCCCGTCCCTCCCTCCCCGTCTCTCCCTCTTCCTCCCCCGTCTCTCCTCCCCCGTCTCTCCCTCCGCCCCGTCTTCCTCCCTTCCCCCGTCTTCCCGTCCCCCGTCCCTTCCGTCTCCCCTTCCGTCCCCCGTCTTCCTCCCCTGTCCCCGTCCGTCTTCCGTCCCCCGTCTTCGTCCCCCGTCTTCCCCCCCGTCTTCCGTCCCCCGTGTCCCCCCGTCTTCCGTCCCGTCTTCTGTCCCGTCTCCGTCCCCTGTCCCCGTCTTCCGTCCCCCGTCTTCCGTCCCCCGTTTCCGTCCCCCGTCTTCCGTCTCCGTCCCGTCCCGTCCTTCTCGTCCCCCGTCTTTCCCGTCTTCCGTCCCCGTCTTCCGTCTCCCCGTCTTCCGTCCCCCGTCTTCCGTCCTCCGTCTTCCGTCCCCTCTTCCGTCTCCGTCCCCCGTTTCCGTCCTGCCCCGTCTTCTCCCCGTTCCCCTCTTCCGTCTCCGTCCCCCGTCTTCCGTCCCCGTCTTCCGTCCCCCGTCTTCCGTCCCCGTTCGTCCCCCCGTCTTCCCCGTCTCCCTGTCCCCCGTTTCTCCCCGTCTTTCCCCCGTCTTCCGTCCCCTGTCCCCGTATCCCCGTCTTCCTCCCCGTCTTCCGTCCCGTCCCCGTCTTCCGTCCCCTGTCCCCGTCTCCGTCCCGTCCCTTCCCGTCTTCCGTCCCCCGTCTTCCGTCCCGTCTCTCCCGTCTTCCCGTCCCCGTCTTCCGTCCCCGTCTTCCGTCCCCCGTCTTCCGTCTCCCGTCCCGTCTTCCGTCCCCGTCTTCCGTCCGTCCCGTCTTCCGTCCCCGTCTTCCGTCTCCTCCTCGTCTTCGTCCCCCGTGTCTTCCGTCTCCCGTCTTCTCCCGTTCTCCTCCCGTCTTCCGTCCCCCGTTCTTCCGTCCCCTCCCGTCTTCCGTCCCCTTTCGTCCGTTCTTCCGTCCCGTCTTCCGTCCTCCCCGTCTTCCGTCCCTCCGTCTTCCGTCCCCCGTCTTCCGTCCTCCGTCTCCGTCCCCTCTTCCCGTCCCCCGTCTTCTCCCGCGTCCCCCGTCTTCGTCCCCGTCTTCCGTCCCCCGTCTTCCGTCCCCTGTCCGTCTTCCGTCTCCCGTCTTCGTCCCGTCTTCCGTCCCCGTCTTCCTTCCCCGTCTTCCGTTTCCCTCCCCCGTCTTCCGTCCCCCCTCTTCCGTCCCGTCCCGTCTTCCGTCCCTTGTCCCTCTCCGTCCCTGTTCTTCCCCGTCTCTCCCGTCTTCCGTCCCTTCCCGTCCCGTCCCCCGTCTTCCGTCCCCCGTCCCGTCCTCCGTCCCCCGTCTTCCGTCCCTCCCGTCTTCCGTCCCGTCCGTCTTCCGTCCCCCGTCTTCCGTCCCCGTCTTCCGTCCCTCCCTCCCGTCTTCCGTCTTCCGTCTTCCCGTCCCGTCCTTCCGTCCCCCGTCTTCCGTCCCCGTCTCGTCTTCCGTCCTCTTCGTCCCTTTCCGTCCCCCTCGTCTTCCGTCCCCCGTCTTCGTCCCGTTCCCTCCCGTCTTCGCCGTCCCCCGTCTTCCTCGTTCCTCCCGTTCTTCCGTCCTCTTCCTCCGTCTCCGTCTTCCGTCCCCGTCTTCCGTCCCGTCTTCCGTCCCGTCCCCGTCTTCGTCCCCCGTCTTCCGTCCCCCGTTCCCTCCGCTTCCCCCGTCTTCTGTCCCCTGTCTTCCGTCCCCCTGTTCTTCCGTCTTCCGTCCCCGTCTTCCGTCCCCGTCTTCCGTCCTCCCGTCTTCCGTCCGTCTCCGTCCCCGCTTTCTCGTCCTCCCCGTCTTCCGTCCCCGTCTTCCGTCCCCGTCTTCCGTCCCCTGTCTTCCGTTCCCCGTCTGTCCGTCCTGTCTTCCGTCCCCGTCTTCCGTCCCCGTCTTCCGTCCCGTTTCCCCCGTCTTCCGTCCCCGTCTCTCCGTCTTCGTCCCCCGTCTTCTCCGTCCCCCCCGTCTTCCGTCCCGTCTCCGTCTGTCTCCGTTCCCCGTCTTCGTCCCCCGTCTTCCGTCCCCGTCTTGTCCCGCTTCTCCCCCGTCTTCCGTCCCCCGTCTTCTGTCCCCGTCTTGTCCGTCTTCCGTCCCCCGTCTTCCGTCCCCCGTCTCGTCCTCTCTCTCGTTTCCGTCCCCCGTTCTTCCGTCCCCCGTCTTCCATCCCCCGTCTTCCGTCCCCCGTCTTCCTCCCGTCTTCCGTCCCCCGTCTTCGTCCCGTCTTCCTCCCGTTCTTCCGTCCCCCGTCTTCCGTCCCCGTCTTCCGTCCCCGTCTGTCCCCGTCTTCCGTCCCCCGTCTTGTCCCCGTCTTCCGTCCCCCGTCTTCCGTCCCTCCGTCTTCCGTCCCCGTCTTCCGTCCCCGTCTTCCGTCCCGTCTTCCGTCTTCGTCTCCGTCCCCGTCTTCCGTCCGTCTCTCCCGTCTTCCGTCCCCGTCTCCGTCCTCCATCTTCCGTCTCCGTCTTCCGTCCCCCGTCCTCCGTCCCCCGGTGATATTTAAGGAAGATATCCAGGTTGGCACAGTTCGGTCACCTGGCAAAAGACATCGCTGTGCTCGGTCAGCTTCCTAAACTTGCCGCTATTCCTTTCTTGGTGGGTGCCTGCCGAAAGCGGGGTGCTGCTGGATTGGATTAAGTGGCCCTGGAAGTCCTGAAGGCACGAATTTTCTAAATCCTGATGAGCAAGCAGAAAGGTGAGACTCTGTTGCCTATTACATTTTATGTTTTGCTTGTTTAGTTGTTATATGCGTTTAACTGTAAGGCTACATTCACACTGTGCATTTTTTCATTTGTTTTTGATCCGTTTTTTGCAGTGCACTGCAGAAAACGGATCACTCACATGACACCACAGCAAAGTCTATGGATTTTCATTTTTGCCATTCAGACTGTGCTGTTTTAAGGTGATCCGTTTTTTCACTTTAGGACACCTACATTTTGGAAAAGGACGTCAGTTTCTGTAGCATTTTGTCTCGCCATTTTCCCATAAGAGCTCTTTAAAATTGGTGGAAAAAAACGCAGCAGTCAAAACAGATCAAAAAACGCATCCAAAAATGGATCCGTTTTTTTGTGTGTGTTTTTTTTTGACAGCTCCTGTTCTTCAGCTAAAAACGCAACAGAACAGAAGAGAAAAAAAATGCAGTCTAAATGTAGCCTTAGGGACCCAATAAAGTCTTACTGGCGGCGGAGGATGGTGCCTGGGGCTGTCGCTATGCGGTGGTGGTGATTGCAGAGGGTACCTGGGGCTAGAGCTCTTTGATGGTGGCAATGGCGGCAGGGGACGATGCCTGGGGTTAGCGCTCTGCGGTGGTAGCGCAGGAGAGGGTGCCTAGAATTGGCGCTCTGTAGTTCCAGTGGCGGAGGAGGGTGCTTGGGGCTGACGCTCTGCGGTGGGGGAGGGTGCCTGGGACTGGTGCTCCTGGGGCACGTGCTCAGTGGTGGTGGAGGCAGGGAAGGGTGCCTGGAGCTGGCACTCTGCGGTGGTGGTGGCGGGGAAGGGTGTCTAGACACCTCTTTGGAGCGGTGGGGCGGGTGCCTGGGGTTGGTGCTCCTGCGGCGGAGGAGGGAGCCTGGGGCTGGCGCTCTGTGGTGATGACGGTGGGGGAGAGTGTCTGGAGCTGGTGCTCTGTGGTGGTGGCGGCGGGAGAGGATGCCTGTTATTAGCGCTCTGTGGTGGTGGTGGTGGTGGGGAAGGGTTCCTGGGGCTGGCGCTCTGCGGTGGTGATGACGGCGGGGAGGATGTCTGGAGCTGGTGCTCTGCAGTGGTGGCGGCAGGACAGGATGCCTGTGATTAGCGCTCTGTGGTGGTGGTGGTGGGGAAGGGTTCCTGGGGATGGCGCTCTGCGGTGGTGGCGGCAGGGGGAGGATGCCTGGAGCTGGTGCTCTGCAGTGGTGGCGGCGGCACAGGATGCTGTAATTAACGCTCTGCGGTGGTGGTGGCGGGGAATGATTCCTGGGGCTGGCGCTCTGTGATGGTAGTGATGGGCAAGGGTTCCTGGGGGCTGGTGCTCTGCAGTGGTAGCAATGGGAGGTCTGGGCTGTGCTTGCAGTGGTAGCAATGGGGAAGGGTTCCTGGGGACTGGTGCTCTGCAGTGGTAGCAGCATGGGGATGGGCCCTGGATCAGGCCTCTGCGGTGGTGGCAGCAGGGGAGGGTGCTTGGAGCAGGCACTCTGCGGTGGTGGCAGCGGGGGTGGGTGCTTGGAGAGCACTCTGTGGTAGGTGCAGGCGGGGGAGGGTTACCTGGATGCGCTGGCGCTTTGCAGGGGGGTTGGGGGCTTGCAGGGGGTGGCGGCGGGACTGGCACTGGCTAGGGGTATGTGGCTAGTTCTCCGAGTCAGGTTACCTTATGACTCCACCCCATACAGAATACAGTAATATAATGACATCTCTGCACAGGACTCATCACTGATAGGAGAATCCAATTATACAAATTATCAATCTTACCAACGCGATTTTCTCTTCTTTCCCCACTTTTGACCTTTGCGGACACTGTACTGCCGGCAGCAGGTCACATGACCACACAGAGGCCGGGCAGTCACACAGGAAGTGGTGGAGGCGCAATGTTTGCCAAAAATATTGAAAATTTTGAAATTTTGATCTTTGGAATTTTTATTCCGTTAACCCACAGACTTCTATCACACAAAATAGTTCATAGATAACATTTCGCACATGTCTACTTTACATCAGCACAATTTTGGAAACATTTGATTTCCTTAGGAAGTTAGAAGGTTTCAAAGTCCATAATCAATTTCTCATTTTTCCAACATTTTTAGGGACCACATCACATATGATGTGACTTTGAGGGGCCTAAATCACAGAAAGCACCCAAAAGTGACACCATTGCAAAAACTGCACCCCTCAGACGGCTCAAGAAGATTATTAACCCTTTGAGTGCTTCACAAGAACTAAAGCAATGTGGAAGGTAAAAATGAACATTTTCCTTTTTTTCAACAAAAATGTTACTTTAGCCCCAAATTTTGCATTTTCGCAAGGGTAACCGGAGAAAATGAACCCTAAAATTTATTGTGTAATTTGTCCTGAGTACACTGATGACCAATATGTAGTCGACAACCACTGTTTGGGCACACAGCAGGGCTCGGAAGGGAAGGAGCGACATTTGACTTGTGAAACACAAAA
>JARQOC010003319.1:0-17211 GCA_033576535.1 Allobates femoralis | reverse complement strand
TCTGCTCTCATCTCTCAGTGATTCTGCCTTACTCCTCCCTCCCACCAGCCCAAAACAGCAGAACCGAACCAGCAGCAGATTCAGAGGAGCCATCACTGCTATATGTACTCACAGGAGGATCACTGGATTATCTGTGGAGTTACATGGGACTGCAGGTCTAATACATTATCATCTTAGTGGGCAATTCTATGTGGGCAATTTCCGCCGACATTCTTCTTTGCTGCAGAGCATCTCACCTATAACTCTACCATTCCTCTGCCTGCAGAACATCTCACCTATAGGGTACAGGCACACTAAAGGCCCCGTTACACATAGCGATGTTTCAACGATCCCACCAGCAATACGACCTGGCCGGATCGCTGTAACATCACTATGTGATCGCTGGTCTGCTGTCACACTGGGTGATCCACATACTGCGTCCCCTGACGCTCACTGGGATCGCTCAACGTCTCGGGCGCAGAATGGGGATCGCTGGTCGTTGTCCCTGTCTCACATGCCGATGTATGCTGGACAGTGGGAGACTAACGATGGGAAAATGGTCCCGGCCAATCCGCAGCGACTAGCAATCACCAAGCTCATCATTGATTGCTGCGGCATGTCACTCACAGCGACTTCGCTAGCGAGGTCTCTGCAACGTCACAAAACCTGTGACATTGCAGAGATATCATTAGCGATATCGCTGTGTGTAACGCGGCCTTAAGGTGTGCATTATCAGAGGGGTTTTGATGATTGACAGTCGCGCGAGGCTTTCCGTATGGTCATGCGACTGTGGTACGAGTGTGATGCAATTATGCATTTTTTCATCAGCTACAATCAGTGTGACATCCATGTGACCTATACCTCTATACTATCCCCCTGCCCTACAGAGCATATCACCTACACCTCTATACTATTCCCTTGTATTGCATGACATCTCAACTATACCTATACTATCCCACTGCCCTGCAGAGCATGTCACCTACAGCTATACTGTTCCCTGTTCTGCAGAGCATCTCACCTATACCTCTATACTATCCCACTGCCCTGCAGAGCATTTCACCTACACCTATACAGTTCCCTGTTCTGCAGAGCATGTCACCTATACCTATACTGTTCCCTGTTCTGCAGAGCATGTCACCTACACCTCTATACCATCCTGTCTTGCAGAGCATCTCACCTGCACCTCTTTACCATCCCCTGTCTTGCAGAGCATCTCACCTACACCTCTATACTATCCCCTGTCTTGCAGAGCATCTCACCTACACCTCTATACTATCCCCTGTCTTGCAGAGCATCTCACCTACACCTCTATACCATCCCCTGTCTTGCAGAACATCTCACCTACACCTCTATACTATCCCGTCTTGCAGAGCATCTCACCTACACCTCTATACCATCCCCTGTCTTGCAGAGCATCTCACCTACACCTCTATACCATCCCCTGTCTTGCAGAGCATCTCACCTACACCTCTATACTATCCCGTCTTGCAGAGCATCTCACCTACACCTCTATACTATCCCGTCTTGCAGAGCATCTCACCTACACCTCTTTACCATCCGCAGTCCTGCAAAGCATCTCACTTACACCTCTATACCATTCCTTGTCTTGCAGAGCATATAACCTAAAATTCTATATTATTCTCCAGCCTTGTTTTCCTGTTGGCATTCATGTCTGTGGGCATTTTTCACATATCAGTTTCTGTGAGGGCAAATTTCCGTGTGGGCAATTTTCCATGTGGGCAATTTTCCATTTGGGCATTTTTCCTGTGGGCATTTTTCCTGTGGGCAATTTTCCATGTGGGCATTTTTCTAGTCACCTTTTGCGATATATTGTTAGCATTTGTGGAAGCTTGATGGTATATCTGTGTATGGCTCAGCGGTCTCCACCACAATATGCATTGCTCATAATTATATTTGTTTTCCATATTTTCTTAATATAATCTGAAGGATGTAACATGCTATTCCTGTGACATTCCGCTTTTTTTTTTGTTCTAACTTTATTAACAACATACAAACCAAGCAACTAAACCCCCCAGACTGGAATGGAATGTTCCACCCATTGTGATGTCATAGGAAGGTTGCTATAAAGGCTCCTCCCTGCTCAGATTCTATCATTCTTAGCAGAGCTCTCTCTCAGATTAGTTCTGCTAGTGCCATTGTGAGCAGTGTAGCTGAGTTATTCCTTCTAACATCTGTAGAATAGTCTTCTTATCAAGGTATTATTTTTATAGAAATTAATGTATTGATACACATTTTTTTTCACAGATTCCCTTTAAGTAAAACACATATATCATATAGAGTCATTACAAACAGAGGGATCAATTTCAAATGTTTATTTCTGTTAATGTTGATGATTATGGCTTACAGCCAATGAAAACCCAAAGGTCATTATCTCAGAAAATGAAAGTAGAAAAGGAAAACAAAACAGACAGCACTTCCCAGGGGGGTTAAAACACAGGTGAAGAGCTGCAACACTGAAAACATAATGTACAAAGACTACAGCAGCCCACTGCTAAAGCCAACACATGCAATTGAGAGTGTCAGATACAATACAAAGTTTTTTGTCTGAGAAAAAATAAAAAAAATTTAAAAAAAAATTCAGATTAAAACATTTTTTTTTTTTAAATACAATTATTCTAAGGTTCTGAGTGCATGTATTGGCCAATAAATGCCTGTCCATCAACCGTGGCAAGGTGACCTTAAATCTGATGGGACCCTATCTACATTATAAACCTCTCCTGGACCCCATAAGGCCTCTTGTTTTTCTTTTTGTATTCTATTTGACACTCTCAATTGCAAGTGTTGGCTTTAGCAGTGGGGCTGCTGTATTTTTTGTACAATAGAAAATGTAAGCAGGGAGAAGGGAGGGTCTGAGAAATAAAATATGACCTAAATAGGCACCAGAGGCTTCGCTTTGTGTGGTTGTGAGAGTCACGGCTGCTGCAGTCCCCAGTGTGGTGCATATAGAGTAGGGAGGGTGAAAGGATAAACACCTCACTGCCGTATTCCACAACACATCAAAGGAAGCTTCAGGGCTCCCTGGCTCCTTCCTCAGGACAAATCAATGTAATATTGTCATATTTCAGGGAGTTTCTGGGAGCCCTGAAATGCATTTACTAATAAATCAATATTATATTCACCCTTTGTTATCTTGTGGAATATGGCAGCTCGCTTTTTAAGCCATCATCCACCCTACTTTAATTGTCTCAGAAAATGACCTTTGGGTTTTCATTGGCTGCAAGCCAAAATCATCAACATTAACAGAAATAAACACTGGAAATAGATCACTGTGTGTAATGACTCTATACAGGGTGGGCCATTTATATGGATGCACCTAAATAAAATGGGAATGGTTGGTGATATCAACTTCCTGTTTGTGGCACATTTGTATATGGGAGGGGGAAAACCTTACCAGATGGGTGGTGACCATGGCGGCTATTTTTAAGTCGGCCATTTTGGATCCAATTTTATTTTTTCAATGGGAAGAGGGTCATGTGACACATCAAACTTATTGAGAATTTCATAAGAAACAATGGTGCGCTTGGTTTTAACATAACGTTATTCTCTCATGAGTTATTTACAAATTTATGACCACTTATAAAATGTGTTGAAAGTGCTGCCCATTGTGTTGGATTGTCAATACAACCCTCTTCTCCCACCCTGGACACACTGATAGCAACACCGCAGAAGAAATGCAGCACAGCCTCCAGGATCCGCTGTGTCAGATGCTGCACATCTCGTATCTTCACAGCATAGACAATTGCCTTCAGATGAGGGAGGAGGAAAACGTGTGTGTGAATGGTGACGTTAACAAACAAAACCAGCGCTATTGGTCTGACACTAACCCACAGTGGATAGATCCCTCCAAGACTGCGGGACACAAACATTGATGGTATAGTGTGGTATATGGGGTACAAAGATAGTGGGGCCATTCTTCATCAATGGAAACCTCAATGCCCCTGGATATCTGAATCATGTGGCCACTTAACCTATCAGAAGCTTCCAAACACATGACATTATCATATGGGCTGTCCAATATTGTTTAAAGTCATAGTAATCTTAATGTATGGAAATTTGTGGCTTTGCAGAAAGTAATAAAAAGGCCTTAAAACATTCTCTCTCTCTCTCTCTCATTATTCTGGTGTTTGTCAAATATTAATTATAGTTATAGGAATCCTAATAGACCTAAAATGGAAATGGTTTATTTTGATTTCATGTCACATAGTGAGAAAAACATGCAGATGTATCTTTTATAGTGTATGTAAACATCTGGTTTGAACTGTACATATGGGGTACATTGTCCCCAATATCACATCTGCAGTAATTATGATCATACCACTGTTAGGCTACTTTCTCATCTGTGTTTTTGCAAACATGTGCTGGAGTTGGGCATTAAGTTCACACAAAGACCGAGAAAGACCAACCTTAAAGGGAACCTGTCACCTCATCTAGCCCCCCTAACCTATCACTACCTGCCCCTGTAGCCTCAAACTACTTTCCTAATCATCTCTGCCTGACCTAATAGGGCTTCATAGAACTTAAACTCGCCAAATATTTGCCAGGTAAATACCCATTGCACTTAGCAGCAGCTGCCAGCTCCCCTGAGAGGCAACACAGGTGTCTGTATGCCAGTACTCAATCACCTGCAACCCACAGTGGGGGCGGTTGTGGCACCAGCGTCCAACCATGCTGTCATGGAGGTGACTGGTGGCATCTAAAGACACGAGGTTACCATAGGGCTCTGCCATTCACGGTGCATGCAAGGCATAGTGTCAGAGCAGCCTATTGGTCTATCTGCAGTTTGAGGCTCGGCCCTCCGGGGGGCGTCTGTCATTTTGTGAGGCATGTAATCAGTGCGGAGCAGCCCGCCTGATCTAATAGAAGGGTCTGACCAATAGACTGCTCTGACACTATGCCTTGCATGCACCGTGAATGGCAGAGCCCTATGGTAACCTCGTGTCTTTAGATGCCACCATTCACCTCCCTGACAGCATGGTCGGACGCTGGTGCCACAACGGCCCCCACTGTGGGTTGCAGGTGATTGAGTACCGGCATACAGACACCTGTGTTGCCTCTCAGGGGAGCTGGCAGCTGCTGCTAAGTGCAATGGGTATTTACCTGGCAAATTATGGTGAGTTTAATCTCTTTTTAAGTCCTATTCGGTACTTCATAGAACTTGAACAGATCACTTTATAAACTTACAGTATCTGTGACGATGGGGCGTTCCTGACGGAGGGGCAGTGTGTCCAGGGCCGCCTTCCCCCGCCTCGCTGCTCTAATTACACCCCGATGGGCGGCATCATGGTTTCAGGAGCGGGGCTGCAGATTTGAATTATCCCGCCCCGCTCTTCTTGCTTTCATGGCGTGTTGCTGGTGGCAGCGTCATTTCCGGCCGGCGCATGCGCAGTGCGGCGGGAGAACACGGCCCCGTGACAGCGGTGTCGCTAAGCAACCATCGGAAGAGTCGTCGGAAGGTGAGTATCCTCCCCTCTCTCCTGAAAATGCAACTATATATATATATATATGTATATAATCCATAATATAATATAAATTACACACAAACACACACGTATATATATCTATATACACACACACAGACGGATATATCTATATTCACATACATATATACACACCATACATAGATATGTGGACCATACATAGATATGTAGATACACATCTATATGTAAATATACAGAAATACATAGTAAATTACACATTATGTATATATGTGCATAAATGTATATATGTATACATATGTGTGCATACATACACACATCTACTATATAATTGTCCAAGGCGTCTGTCGTTCACAGAAATCGCGCGCCAGACAGAGGCCGGAGGCGGGCACCAATGAGCGCAGACTATGCAAATTGGCGCGTGAATTCAAAGTGTGAATTGTGCGCCAATTTACAGCCCAGCGACAGGGGCTAACGCGCCACTGTTGCCGGGATGCACAGGGAACCTGCCGACCCCACCTCGCCTCTCCCATAACGCCCCCACCTTGCCTCCCCCCTCGCCTCCCGCTGTTCTCACCCGTCTGTACACAGGGCGGGCTGTGTGATGTCACATCAGCCCGCCCTGTGTACAGACTGGTGAGAACAGCGGGAGGCGAGTGGGATACTGCCCCCTGCCTCCCACCCCACCCGCATCCATACTTCCCTCCCCCCTCGCCTCCCGCTGTTCTCACCCGTCTTCTCCGTCACACTGTGGTCATGTGACAGGACGGGCTGATGTGACATCACGTAGCCCGCCCTGTCACATGAGAACTAGAGAAGACGGGTGAGAACAGAGGAAGGCGAGAGGGATCCTGGCCCCTGCCACCATCATGCCCCCCCCCCTCCCCGCATCCATTGTCCCCCCCCCCCCCCCCCCCCCCGCATCCCACTCCTGCCCCTCTCCCCCCCCGGCTCCATCCTTCCCCCCTTTGACAATATCTGGGGACCCTGGTTGAATGTTCCAGGCTGGGACTTTGCAGGAAGTAAAAAAAAATGCCTTAAAACATTCTCCCACTCATTATTCTTGCATTTGGCAAATATTAATAATTATAGTAATCCTAACTTACATAAAGCAGGAAAGGTTTATTCTGATTTCATATATGTAATATTTATTTCTTTTTTTAATATTTATATTATTTTTTTTATTATATATATATATATATATATATATATATATATATACACATACATATATATATTTATTAAATTTACTATATATGCAAATTTGCACTTCACTAAGGAAGTTGAGAAACTCCCATGCCACATTTAAGCAGCTTCCTCAAAGTCATAATCGCTTTCCTACAAGCTTTTAAATATAACTAAGGGATTTGTGCCAGATCAGAACCCCAAACTACAGACGCTGCGTTTCGGGGTACCTGCCCCTCATCAGTGTAGTGTGTGGGATATTCTGATCTGGCAGAGTGAGTGGGCTAAGACAAGGTCTGGGAACTTGCTCTCAACCTTATGAAGAGAGCGAAGTAGGTGAGGAGATTGTAAGCCACTTCCCTCCTCTCAGATATATGCATATATGCAAATTTGCACTTCACTAAGGAAGTTGAGAAACTCCCATGCCACATTTAAGCAGCTTCCTCAAAGTCATAATCGCTTTCCTAAACGCAGCGTCTGTAGTTTGGGGTTCTGATCTGGCACAAATCCCTTAGTTATATTTAAAAGCTTGTAGGAAAGCGATTATGACTTTGAGGAAGCTGCTTAAATGTGGCATGGGAGTTTCTCAACTTCCTTAGTGAAGTGCAAATTTGCATATATGCATATATCTGAGAGGAGGGAAGTGGCTTACAATCTCCTCACCTACTTCGCTCTCTTCATAAGGTTGAGAGCAAGTTCCCAGACCTTGTCTTAGCCCACTCACTCTGCCAGATCAGAATATCCCACACACTACACTGATGAGGGGCAGGTACCCCGAAACGCAGCGTCTGTAGTTTGGGGTTCTGATCTGGCACAAATCCCTTAGTTATATTTAAAAGCTTGTAGGAAAGCGATTATGACTTTGAGGAAGCTGCTTAAATGTGGCATGGGAGTTTCTCAACTTCCTTAGTGAAGTGCAAATTTGCATATATGCATATATCTGAGAGGAGGGAAGTGGCTTACAATCTCCTCACCTACTTCGCTCTCTTCATAAGGTTGAGAGCAAGTTCCCAGACCTTAAATTTACTATTAAGTTAAAATTTAATAATAGGATATTCAGTGTGCAAATCAAGGCAACCCTCAAAATTTGCATATTGGGATATCTGGGAGACTTGGTAGATTGTGACTCCCCGATGGCTATAGGTCTTTCACATTGTATCAAGCATGCAAACGTATTGCACAACATTGGTTTGATGCTCAACCACTGACAATTAATGAGTTAATAAATGCAAGTGCATCTCAATGAATTAGAATATCAACAAAAAGTTAATTTACTTCAGTAGGAAAGTTGCCTCTGTCCAGGTTGCACTCCTGCAATGCTCCACACTAGGAAGACTGTTGTCTTGCTTTCAGAATTATTCTAACACCTCTGTCTCCACAGAATCCTCTGCTGGTAGTTCGTTATTATGGATCTCTCTGGAAACTCTGGATCCCACCCCAGGCTGGCCAAAGCATTCCTGAAGTGCATGGAACCGTCCAGATTCCTATACCAGCTGGATCAGCCTTTCCGGGATTGTATGGAGCTCCCAGGATTCATGCTATCGATAGAGCCAGTGTCCCACAGTCTTCTCCTCTCTTCTGTTCGGTCTGTACGGGTCGCACCTCTGATCCGGGATTCGCGGCATTTAGACCTCCTGCTGCTGTACTGGGTTTATCCCTGTACAGGGGTTCCCTCGCCGGTGCTGCGCCAGGAGAGTTCGCTCTTCTGATCCAGAGGATCTTCCCCTCAGACACCTTTCCCTTTGTTAACCTTCCTTTAATAAATATCCTTGGTTTTACTGAAATCGCTTTCCAGTGTCTTTCTGTATCTGGTATTCAGCTGCCACTGCTCCACCAGTGGTCCTGTGAGTCCACCTTACATCTCATTGCCCCTCAGATGTAACTGATGTCAACTAATCAAAAACAACAATGTCACAGCAGGAATTGGGATTAACAAGTTTTTTGAGTAGATAAAATATTTCCCCATCTCACCAGGAGCTGATTCTCGTTAACTGTCTCGTCATAGGGTTCTTACTTCAATTATCATCTGTCTTTGCATCTTTCTCTCTGTCATCATTTATCAGTCTTTATATATCTTTTAAGGGTTCCACACATGTGCAGTGTAGATTAACGGATCTGTTAACTGACAGAATAACGGATGCTTTACTAATGGATCCATTGCCACGTGGACTCCCATTACACCCATAACAGATTCATTGGCAATCATTGTTTGGATCTACATAAGTCAAGTCCCACATGCAGGACTTTTTGTCCACTAGGAAAACGGATGTTTGACGGATTACACACTATGAATGTCAAATCTGGACAGATCTGTTACCATTATAGTCAGTGGATCTGTTATCCAATCCGTTTTTGCATTTCCCAAAAGGATGCAAAAACAGAAATGATTACAGGACATGTGAACTTAGCCTTAAAGGGTTTGTCCACTACTCTGACAACCCCTTCTCAATCCTTATGTTTTCTCTCAGCAAACTAATAACAATAAGGGCCGCTTTACACACACCAACTTCTGTGACCAACTTCTGAACAGATCTCTGGTTGCAGTGAAATCAAGGACACATTGTTAGATTTTATGGCTGTGTACAAATGGAACAATGTGTCCATGATTTCACTGCAACAAGAGATCTGTTCAGAAGTTGGTGTGTGTAAAGCGACCCTTATACTCACCTTCGCTGCTGTTGGAACCTGTGCTCCCTGGGATCTCATGACATTGTCACGTGATCCCTGCGGCCAATCAGCACTGGCCTGTCTTGATTTGTCTGCAGGTAAGGAGAGTGAAACCAGCACTGATTGAATGATGTAACATAATAATGTCAAGTGATTCCTGGGTGAGCCGGTGCTGGCATCAGAGGTGAGTATAGGTGTTCCTATTTTACTAGAGAGAAACATAGTGATTGAGAAGGGGATGTTCAAGTATTGGGCTCCCCCTTTAAACAAGGATAGTACACGGGCTGTACACTAATGCCATCCGTGTGCTGTACATGGTTGTCACGGACCCATAGACTTGTATTGACAATTTTCATCCATGCTGCAGGAAAACAAAACGCACATGGTTTGCACAGACATGTGGCCCATGAAAAAAATGTTCATGTATACGAAATATATAGATTTATTTAAAGGGACGGATATTACAAAATTAGAAAAAGTTTGCTTTGACCTTTATAACCTCATTTTATATATATTATTGTACCTAAAACAGAATAATTTAAAAAAATAAAGTATATAAAAAAAAAACATTATTGTCATTCATTGCAATTCCTGATACTGGACTTGTCTACCGTATATACTCGAGTATAAGCCAAGTTTTTCAGCACAAAAATTGTGCTGAAAAGTGCCCCCCTCGGTTTATACTCGAGTCAGTGACGGCTCAGTGTGGGGGGGCGGTGTCCGGGGGCTGGAGGAGGCTGCAATAGGAGCTCATTAGTGCAATGCAATATGCACTGCATCCCCCTGTCCATCAGCGGCAGGGGGAGCGGTGCATATTACACTGCACTATGTCAGCGCTCCCCCCCAATAGAATATACACGCCCCTCTTGCTGCCGCACACCTGTAAAAGAATAGCTCATTCACACTTATCCTCCTTGCTCTGTCACCGCGGTCCTCCGGTCTTCTTCTTGCTTGTACCCGGCGGGCGCAGCAGCAATGACGTCATTGCTTCTGCGCCGGTCACATGACGCCGGGTACAAGCAGGAAGAAAACTGGAGGACGCGCGGTGACAGAGTGAGGAGGATAATATGAATGAGCTATTCTTTTACAGGAGTGCGGCAGCAAGGGGGGCCTGTATATACCACTGGGGAGGCCTGTATATACCACTGGGGGAGCCTGTATATACCATTGGGGGAGCCTGTATATACCACTGATGGGGGTCTGTATATACCACTGATGGGGGCTGTAACGTCTGATGGGGGGCCTGTATATACCACTGATGGGGGGCTGTATTCCACTGATGGGGGTTGTAACCTCTAATAGGGGGGGAACGGTATACCAGTAATTGAGGTCCTATATACCAGTGATGGAGGTCCTATATACCAGTGATGGGGGATTATATACCAGTAATGGGGGACCATTTCACATGATGAGAGGGGCTGTATACCGTGATGAGAGTCTGCTTCATTTCCCCCCCTAGGCTTATACTTTAGTCAATATGTTTCCCTAATTTTGGAGGGTAAAATTAGGGGCCTCGGCTTATACTCGACTATATACGGTATATTTCAGACTGCCGCTGGTAATCTGTGTAGAGGATACGGCTGAGCCTTGCACTAGATCATCGGTCGCTTGCCAATGCAAAAGATGTTGGAAAAAAGGAAAAAGAAAAGAGAAAGAAAGTAAAAAACCTGTGTAAATGCAGAAATTGCGTTTTGCGATATATTGTTAGCATTTGTGGAAGCTTGATGGTATATCTGTGTATGGCTCAGCGGTCTCCACCACAATATGCATTGCTCATAATTATATTTGTTTTCCATATTTTCTTAATATAATCTGAAGGATGTAACATGCTATTCCTGCGACATTCCGCTTTTTTGTTTTGTTTTGTTCTAACTTTATTAACAACATACAAACCAAGCAACTAAACCCCCCAGACTGGAATGGAATGTTCCACCCATTGTGATGTCATAGGAAGGTTGCTATAAAGGCTTCTCCCTGCTCAGATTCTATCATTCTTAGCAGAGCTCTCTCTCAGATTAGTTCTGCTAGTGCCATTGTGAGCAGTGTAGCTGAATTATTCCTTCTAACATCTGTAGAATAATCTTATCAAGGTATTATTTTTATAGAAATAAATGTATTGATACACATTTTTTTTTCTCAGATTCCCTTTAAGTAAAACACATATATTTTATATAGAGTCATTACAAACAGAGGGATCTATTTTATGTGTTTATTTCTGTTAATGTTGATGATTATGGCTTACAGCCAATGAAAACCCAAAGGTCATTATCTCAGAAAATGAAAGTAGAAAAGGGAAAAAAACAGACAGCATTTCCCAGGGGGGTTAAAACACAGGTGAAGAGCTGCAACACTGAAAACATAATGTACAAAGACTACAGCAGCCCACTGCTAAAGCCAACACATGCAATTGAGAGTGTCAGATACAATACAAAGTTTTTTGTCTGAGAAAAAATAAAAAAAATTCAAAAAAAAATTCAGATGAAAATTTTTTTTTTTTAAAATACAATTATTCTAAGGTTTTGAGTGCATGTATTGGCCAATAAATGCCTGCCCATCAACCGTGGCAAGGTGACCTTAAATCTGATGGGACCCTATCTAAATTATAAACCTCTCCTGGACCCCATAAGGCAGTGATGGCGAACTCCAGGCCTCAGTGCCGCACACAGTCCAGGTTTTCAGGATTTCCTTAGAGTTTGACAGTTGGTAATTTGATTGCCAACTGTCAAATGCAATGGAAATCCTGAAAACCTGGACTGTGTGTGGCACTCGAGGCCTGGAGTTCACCATCACTGCCATAAGGCCTCTTGTTTTTCTTTTTGTATTCTATTTGACACTCTCAATTGCAAGTGTTGGCTTTAGCAGTGGGGCTGCTGTATGTTTTGTACAATAGAAAATGTAAGCAGGGAGAAGGGAGGGTCTGAGAAATAAAATATGACCTAAATAGGCACCAGAGGCTTCGCTTTGTGTGGTTGTGAGAGTCACGGCTGCTGCAGTCCCCAGTGTGGAGCATATAGAGTAGGGAGGGTGAAGGGTTAAACACCTCACTGCCGTATTCTGCAAGACATCAAAGGGGGAATATAATATTTATCAGTCAACGTGTTTCAGAGCTCCCTGGCTCCTTCCTCAGGACAAATCAATGTAATATTGTCATATTTCAGGGAGTTTCTGGGAGCCCTGAAATGCATTTACTAATAAATCAATATTATATTCACCCTTTGTTATCTTGTGGAATATGGCAGCTCGCTTTTTAAGCCATCATCAACCCTACTTTAATTGTCTCAGAAAATGACCTTTGGGTTTTCATTGGCTGTAAGCCATAATCATCAACATTAACTGAAATAAACACTGGAAATAGATCACTGTGTGTAATGACTCTATACAGGGTGGGCCATTTATATGGATGCACCTAAATAAAATGGGAATGGTTGGTGATATCAACTTCCTGTTTGTGTCACATTAGTATATGAGAGGGGGAAAACCTTTCCAGATAGGTGGTGACCATGGCGGCTATTTTTAAGTCGGCCATTTTGGATCCAATTTTATTTTTTCAATGGGAAGAGGGTCATGTGACATCAAACTTATTGAGAATTTCATAAGAAACAATGGTGCGCTTGGTTTTAACGTAACTTTATTCTTTCATGAGTTATTTACAAATTTATGACCACTTATAAAATGTGTTCAAAGTGCTGCCCATTGTGTTGTATTGTCAATACAACCCTCTTCTCCCACTCACACACTGATAGCAACACCGCAGAAGAAATGCAGCACAGCCTCCAGGATCCGCTGTGTCAGATGCTGCACATCTCGTATCTTCACAGCATAGAGTCTATGCATTTGACAGTTGGCAATCAAATGACCAACTGTCAAACTCTAAGGAAATCCTGAAAACCTGGACTGTGTGCGGCACTGGAGGCCTGGAGTTCGCCATCACTGGCATAGACAATTGTCTTCAGATGAGGGAGGAGGAAAACGTGTGTGTGAATGGTGACGTTAACAAACAAAACCACGCTATTGGTCTGACACTAACCCACAGTGGATAGATCCCTCCAAGACTGCGGGAACAAACATTGATGGTATAGTGTGGTATATGGGGTACAAAGACAGTGGGGACATTCTTCATCAATGGAATCCTCAATGCCCTGGATATCTGAATCATGTGGCCACTTAACCTATCAGAAGCTTCCAAACACATGACATTATCATATGGACTGTCCAATATTGTTTAAAGTCATAGTAATCTTAATGTATGGAAATTTGTGGCTTTGCAGAAAGTAATAAAAAGGCCTTAAAAAATTCTCTCTCTCTCATTATTCTGGTGTTTGTCAAATATTAATTATAATTATAGGAATCCTAATAGACCTAAAATGGGAAAGTTTTATTTTGATTTCATGTCACATAGTGAGAAAAACATGCAGATGTATCTTTATATAGTGTATGTAAACTTCTGGTTTGAACTGTACATATGGGGTACATTGTCCCCAATATCACATCTGCAGTAATTATGATCATACCACTGTTAGGCTACCTCCCGCATGCAGCAGGCCAAGCCTCCTCTCATCCCAACACGACGGAATTCCTCTGACTAGAACATCCACACTTGCTGGGTCACATCCACACCAGGGCTGGTCAATTAGCACACCTTGTTCTCTCGGCCACTCATTCAGCTCATCTATCCTTTAGCTATTAACCCACTGTGTACTGGACAGGTTTCACACAGAACACACACACACACACACACAGTAAAACAGGTTGATGTGAACAGGATCCTGTGCTGTAAGCCCACATGCTGTATACAGGTCATGGGTCGCATCACCACAGAGATCTTACAAATACTGAGGTAAAAAAAATCACCAAATACTCAGCGTGTGCACGAGGCCTTACATATACTTAGGGAAAAACTGACCAAATACTGAAGATCTGCACAAGACCTTAGAAATACTGACTCCAGGGGCCCACCCGGGCCCACCCCATTCTTCAGGTATATACTAATACCTGTTATGCGTTATACCTATTATAGTGTAGCGTGGACAGTGTGGACTGTAAAACACAGGCGGCTCCTGCACACCTCCTGGATTTTTTGGTGAAAACAAGTTATCAGCGATGCACAGGCAGGGGCTGGCTGGCAGATCTTGCCCTGGGGGGTAGTTGACTTTTTCTAGCCGGTGGCCAACTGAAGAGCGGGGGGATGGGTGCTACCACTACAGAGGCCAACTGAAGAGCATGTGGGTGCTGGCGCTGCTTCATTAGCCTGCCAGCTGCCTGCTGCCGCCGCGCCAATCCCAGGTCACAGTTAGCCTCCACGCTGACGCCCGCGTCCTGCCTGCTGCGTCCCGGGTCCCGCGCGGCTGCTCTCACTGAGGGGGCGGCTCTAAACTAGGACTAAATCACCGGCCTGGGGGGCAAATGCCTCCCTGCAACCTGGGCCTGTCTGCCCCTGTGCACAGGTTAGGAATGTGATCACTCATTTATTGGTGGAATCCGCACCATCAGAAGAATGTGGCACTTTGAGTATTTGGTGACTTTTGTACCTCAGTATTTGTAAGGCCGACTTCACACCATGTTGTGATCAGTTCCGGGGCTGTCCGATGTGAATCAGACAGCCCCGGACCCAATTTTGACATAATGCAGCCCTATGGTGCTGAAAGGGCCAGATGGCAGCTATTTGCCATCCGGTTTTGTCCCTGTCCGGCAGCATCAGGCTGCAAACTATTTTTGCCCCAGACACAAAAACGGAGCTTGCATCATTTGTGTGTCTGGGGCGAAAAATTTAAGCAAACCAGATCCTACCGGATTCTTCCGGTTCCAGCATGATCTGGCACCCCCTAACATGATCCGGCACCCCCTAACATGATCCGGCACCCCCTAACATGAGAGTCTATGGGGTGCCAGATCGTGCCGGACCTGACAGAGAGTCTGCCAGGTTCCCGGACGCCGGCTGCTGCACTTCAGCGTGAGCTCCGCTGAGCTTCAGCCCCAGGAGCTGTCCCCTGTGAAGAGGTTCAGCACCATTACAGTAGGGGACAGCTCCTGAAGCTGCGCTCTGCAGAATCTGGCTACAAACAGGACCGGAGGGCATATTAACCCTCCGCTTCTATTTGTCCGGACCTGTCAGGCTGTGTCCGGTGCCTCCTGCAAAGCACCACAAAGCCTGACAGGGGAAAAAACGTGGTGTGAAGCCGGCCTAAGATAAAACCAGGAGTAAAGCAAGCAGAGGTAATCCTGGATTTGTCTTATAAATACTGAAGCCACCAAATGCTCAACTTTCTTTCTCTGGCAAACCTCTGCATTTTTCACCCCGGACACAAAAATGCTGCATGCTCCGTTTTTGTGTCCAGGGCAAAAATCGTTTGCAGCCTGATGCTGCCAGACAGGGACAAAACCGGATGGCAAATAGCTGCCATCCAGTCCTGTCCGGCACCATAGGGCTGCATTGTGTGAAAATCGGGTCCGGGGCTGTCGGGTTCACATCGGACAGCCCCAGACCTGATCACACCGTGGTGTGAAGCTGGCCTAATACTATATACAAGGAACAAATCCCGCCAAGCCATGACCAGAGCACATAATGGCACCAGATAGAGACCGATAATGAAAATGTAAAAAGCTCTGTATATAGAGTCAGTGTAAAGATAATGTAGAGATTACCAGAGACATTACCAGTGACATTATACACAGGAGCTTGTATAGTGTCAGTGTACAGGTAATATAATGATCACCAAGGACATTATACACAGGAGCTCTGTGTATAGTGTCAATGTGTGTATATAGGTAATAAACAAACTCACCAGTGATGTCTCTAGGTGAAGTTCTTTATCTCTTGACGACCGATATCACGTCTTCTATGTAGGACCTATCTCTGCAGAAAATAACATAGTTATCTACAATGAATCACTTCCAGAGCACAATCCACACTTTTGCCACGATTTCTACACTACATGAAATGACGAGAAAAAAAAAGACATAGTGCCGCACTACACAGTAACAGTGCTCCAGTGTCATTCTGTGCCTGCTCATCTCTGTCAGCAGACATAGTTGTCTGATGGCAAAGATGTAGCAGAGCTGAGGTCAGAAGATCTGTGGATAACGTCAGAGGAAGGTATTTTTTTTAATTAAAGATGGAGTCCCTAAATGTGTTTTGTGTTTGATTTGTATTAAACATTTATTTTCTTTGTGTTGTGTTTTTTTTTCCTGTTTACTAGAAATTCATGGTGGCCATGTCTAATTTGGCGTGACGACATGAATTTCAGGCTTAGTACCAGCTGATAATACAAACCTGCTACTAACCCCATTATTACCAAGCGTGCCACCCCCCACCAGGGCTGCTCGAAGAGCTGGAGAAAGCGTCTGGACATAATGCTATGATGAAGGCACCATTTTCAGGGGGCTGCGATTTTCAGCGTGGGGGGCCTAGAACGCTTGGGCATTACCATGCTGAGAATCCCAGTCCCCAGCTGCCTTGCTTTATCTGGCTGGCGATCAACATATGGCGGGAGCATACCCATGTTTTCTCCAAAAAAAAGTGAAATAATTTTAAAACAAATATTAGGCTTATCTGTCTTTTGATTGCCAGGCAGCTGGAGGTGGCAGCCCGTAGCTGTATGCTTTATCTGCGCTGAGAATCAAAAAATCTGCGGAGTGCTACGTCATGTTTTTTTTAGTATTTATTTGTTTTCACACTTCTATATGTGTGACAGGCCCAACAGCTAATCACAGACACTGACACAGAGAATGGGCATCTGTGATTGGCTGCTTGAGTAACCTGAATGCAGCCCATACATAGTACCGTTCTAGAATGTATGGGCTGGTTGCAGATTACTCGAACAGCCAATCACAGATGCCAATTCTCTTTGACCGCATCTGTGATGGGCTGTTGTGGTCTGTCACATATAGAAGTGTGAAAATAAATAATTTTTAAAAACATGACATA
>JARQOC010003318.1:0-17215 GCA_033576535.1 Allobates femoralis | reverse complement strand
TAAGGTTTTTTGATGCTGCTTTTTTTCTAGTAGTTTTTGTGCATGTAAGATTTGCCAACAACATGACAAGGCCTTTAAGATGTTGTTGAGCTTCCTCCACCAACAGGACCTGGCACATCACCTACTCCTGATCTGAATAAAGAACAACTATATTTTTCCCCTAAGGTATATTTGCCACCTGTCACCTAAATTGAGTATTGCTATGACCAACACCCAATTCCTCTGATGACATCCACTGCTTGGCATACATGTTTCTGGTTCTGTTCACTATAGAATAAACATTTTCCACAGGATTTTAATAGGTCCTGGAAAAATATGGAATCAATCAGAAATGCCACATGGGTTAAATCTGAAGTCCAAAAAGGCTATTTCAACACCAGCCTGCCAGTGTGTTGCACTCCAGTCCCTAGTTTGACTCCATGTCAGGCATTACAAGACGTTTGGTGGGTTTCAATATGATGAACTGCCTGGGCCTATTTAAGGCCTATTGAACTCACACATGCCCTGGTATTGCTGTAGACTAACCATGTTTGAGTGAGTTATCAATGACTGAGCTAGAGTTAATTTGTTGTGCTGCATGTTGGCTTCTGATGAATTTCAGAGTCCTGTTTGCAACCTGTCCTGGGTCCTTGGACTATTTGTCTTGTGTCCGCCTTCAGTTTAATACAGCTTCCAAGGTTGTCAGACTTTTTTGTTTATTCTGAAACACAACTGTCTTCTGGCTGCAATCAGTCTCAACTCAACATTATCTCTGCTACCTGTCTGCCTGAGGTCTTTAGTCATTCTGTTACCTGTCTGTGATCAGTCCCTAGTAATCCTGTCACCTGTCTTGACTCGTCCATATTGCTGCTTCCAGTCTGCCTGCTATCCCTAGTAACCCTATTACTGATCTCGACTCGTCAGTATTTCTGCTACCAGTCTGCCTGCTATCTGTAGTAACCCTATTACTAATCTCGACTCGTTCGCAACTCTTCTAGCTATCTGCCAGCAAGTCTGTTACCTGCTTACAGTCCTGTTACAGTACCTGCTATGCTTCTGTGGTCTTCTCCTACTTTGCCATCTGCCACAGGTCTTTGGTTATGCTGCCATTTGCCAATTCTGTTCAAGATATCAGTCTGTTATGTTCCGTAACTCTGCTACCTGTCCATAATATGTGTGTGATTTCCGGAACTTTATTAAACCATTATATTGACATCCTACATGTACATGTTCCATGTGCTCAATCTGGCTATTTTGTAATTTTGTTGAAATTATTCCCATGTTGATCAAGAATGCAATTAAGAATTATGTTAATGGTACAATATTGTTAATGCCTGGAAAGGAACATGCGGCAACAGCATGCAGTATGACTATGATTTTGGAGCATTATCACAGTTATTTAAACATTAAAATGTGTTACCAAAGAGAATGGAACAAGGAAGCGCTAGTTAGGTCCATATCCTAAAGGCAAGCGCATGCAATAGACAGCTGTATTTGCATGGCTTTACAGGTGTGATATTAGGCTATTACAAAAAGGAGGTGTGCAAGAATAATTATTTCTGCAGTAGCACACCACCATCAGATTTTGACCTTTCCTATCCCTATCTATAATAAGAAACTGTATGGTATGACCTTTAATGGTAATATTAATTAAAACAAGCTTTTCATGCATTGGGGCGGGAGATGGGGGTGGCACTGTGGGAATAGTCTTTGGCTCTGCCATGGTCCCTCCGCTTTTGTATGTGCCTCTTTTTTTGAAGTTTATGCCAGTGCTATCCTCGCAAATGGGGGTAACTTGCGCACACTCATCTCCCAGTGGTCTTCAGTACAATAATGCCAGTTGTGGCTCAGTCAGACTTTCATCTCCCAGCAGTGTTCATAAAAATGGCACTGTGGTGGTGCATGCACAGATTCAATCCTCGGCTCATGCGCCATTTTACTAAAGGCCAATGGGAGGTGAATGTGTACAATGGTGGCGCTGGCTGAACTTTAAAAAAACAAGTCACTTACAAATGCAAAGGGACTGCGGCAGAGCTGAAGACCCTACACACAGTCCTGCCCCAATGCACAAAAAGGTTATTGCACCAAA
The DNA here is from genome assembly GCA_033576535.1 of Allobates femoralis. NCBI lineage: Eukaryota > Metazoa > Chordata > Amphibia > Anura > Aromobatidae > Allobates > Allobates femoralis. The sequence goes on along the minus strand of JARQOC010003318.1, from coordinate 15,147 downwards.
ACGTCTAATATGAATTAAACAAGAACCATGCTGCACATTTCTTCACTCTAGGGACCTATTAAGTCAATATAACAGGGCCATTATGGGCACATCTTTCCTTTGACATGGTAAATCACAATGGCAAGTTCTCTTTAATGGAGACATCATTTCTTATATTATAAAACATGTATTTGCAAATTACTTTTCCATTATCAGTCTAAAGTCCTTTAGCCAACTAGATATTGTTTCCTATTTGCAAATAATTCGAGTATGATTGTTCAATTGAGTGTTAAAGACAATATGTCGTCAGGTGTCTGCTACCCAATCTGACAACATCATGATGTAGGGGCAAAGACTCTGAGTCCAGGGATGTAAATCTTTCTTTATCAGGTGCCAGGCCAAAATAGTCCTCTAGTGATCATATCCTGCTGATAAAACATTGATTTTATGAAAAGTGCAGCAAACACACCAGTACATGACACCACTGAAATCACTGTCTATGCCCTTATATCAAGCTACTCTCAGATTAGGTAGACAAAACCTGGTGATGAATTTCCTTTACGTGGCATTTATTAAGCCTTTTGTTTCACACCAATGACTTTTTTTGTCACAGTAGTCATGTGCCCTAATTTATTGCCATTACCAATCAGCGTTGAGCCAAGATGCCAGTACTGCCGCAAATGATTGCTATCACCCTTGATTGGCTGCAGTTGTTCATTGCCTGACACCTGTAAAAAAATAATAACCGAGAGGACGATGGAAGCAAGAGCGCTGGTTTAGCAGGGGAGAGATGTCGGTAATATTTGTTAATGATGTTTTATTATATTTGCTGCTGTTTTCTTCCCTTCAGAAATTGAATAACCCATTTCCATTCCCTGCCATATCAGATGTAAGCCAGAAAGATCAGATATCTATAGATTAACTATTTTTTTTTTCAGGTAAACAAAATAGCAATTTTCCTTTTTACGCAGAAAACATGTAAAATGTGTAGGTGGATGTGTTTATTCATCTCCAATTTGTCGAGCATATTATATTGCTTACATAATAAGTTCACGTCTTCAAAGCCTTTCATATAACACTTTTTTATAAAGTAGAGGTTGTCAACAGCTGCAAATGAAAAACAAGAAACCCATTTTCTGTTAACATCTTATGAGCTATTTTTATAATTCTTTACTTGACACAGGTCTAGTCCCAAAGCAGACTATGATCATAATGTACTCTTCCTTGCAATACATTGTTGTACCTTTGATCCCTTTTTTTGTTACTAGAAAGAAAATTGACACAATGATTTATTTCAAAAAGATCTGGTGCCATAAGAAGAAGAATGATTTTCAAGTTTGGACAGTTCACCTTTCATAGATGTGTTTCTGCTAAATTGATCTCCTGTCAGAGAACAATGCGTTTGTTAAAAAATAAAAAATAAAATCTTTGTCCCAATAGAATAACATTTACATTTAGGGATATATTTCTAAGAAGGGAATCAGAGGTAGTTTGGAATGCGGATTACGACTTTGCACAAAGTATCGAACCATGTCGCTCGGAGTTGGTTATAATAAAGTCACCTTATAATGGAAGGTGAAGTATCTAATATTCAACTATGTCCATGCATAACATTTTCTTCTTAGCTTTCAAAAATGAAATCTGAAAAATAAGTTCTGCTTTTCCTTAATAAAAAGAAAAAACAAAAACAGTAAGAAAAAAGTCTGAAAAAAAAGCACAACAACATGTTGCAAAAATGAATGCCACAAAATGACATCCACATGAACAGTAACATAAATATGTATACATAAAATGCTTTTTTAACAGCAGACCTACTGTATAGTTTTCATTTATTATATGTTGTGTACAATATCCTGAAGTCCATGATTAAGACTTTTACCTCCCTGTTTATGACCCGCCCCAGGGCCGTGGGGTACTCGGTTCCGGGCGTTGATTCACGGGGTTATGTAAGGGGGGCCTGTGCCCGTTCCCATGGTCCTGGTGGTCACTGAAAGTCAGTAAAAATAATAAAAATAGTTTGTGACACCACCTACGGTTCCGGTATGGTTACTGGAGCTGCAGACCTCCGGGGTGATGGTAGGGCAGCCAGATTGTTACGCTCCCCGTAGGTGGAGCGGAATCCCCGGGGCAGTTGTAATAGTTTGTACACAGGGAGGCAGCTTACCACATGGATTTGCTCACTTGTCCTTTCAATGCAGCAGTGTGCGGCTCCTCAGGTGAGGGAAATAAAGTAAGTCACACCAGTTATTAACTCTGATCGGGTCAACTTGCAAGTTCTTCAAGCAGATAGACAGATGATACAGTCCTTCTGGTCTTTCTGGCCTGGGTATTCACCAGGGAACCGGAATGATACACTCAGGACTCTCAGTGGTATGCCTGCCATTTCCTGACGGTCCCTTTACTGCGCTCAACCTCTCCTCACAACCGTGCAGCGCCTCCGCGTGCAGAGCCTCGAGCCAGCTCCCATGGGTCTTTGGTGGGCAACTCCCTTTAGGACCCCCTGATCTTACTTCGATGTGCCTTTTTAAAGAATACACCAGGTCCAGGCTAAACTCCCACACCATGTCAGAGCCAGTCCTCTGCCCGGGACCAGACCCTTCTGGTCGGCATTACCGGGTCCAGATTCTGGTGCACCGTAATTCCTGGTGTCCCTAGGGTCTCTCTCTCCTGTCATGACGACTTTCCCCTAAGTCATCCTCCACTCGACTCTCTATCCAACTAACTGTCAACCCACCCATACACTTTTTCTACTCACCTGACTCCTCCCACAGGACTGGGTCTTCCTGCAGAGGGTTCACCCACGGTCCTCTATGCTAGCGTGTGTATGAATAGGTGTTGTGAGGGTCCCTTGTTTACCATCCCAGTTTCCTTAGTCACAGGAATACCACACACTCTTGTTTGGGTGCAGTACCCCTCCATGGCGTCCCGACCAGTGGGGCTCCACTTTCCCCTTGGTTAAGCTCGCGTGTCCATGAGCGACCCGACCTGGAGCAGAGTTAAAATTTGCATTTTTATTACATCATTAACAACAATATTCAGTATTTTTAATTCCCTTATGGGAGACATTTTTACCTACCCGTTACCAGGTCAACAGGACCAACGAACACAGAAAAACTAAAAAATGAAATACAGTTTCGGTGGTCAGTGTCTCTCACTTGCAGCCGTGTCCATCGCACCACCAGTCTGTTTTAAAGGCCCAGTTTTCAAAAAGTCCAAAGGCTCAACGGGTTAAGAGTCTAAAGGCTCAATGGGTTAAAAGTCTATATATTGTCCACCAGCATACATTATATATCAGCAGAACTATTTACACGGGTTTATATCCATTTTGCTCCACTGACTTATAAGCCCTTAGGGCGTACCACGCCCTAGGCACCAAGTGCCTCTCATAGGTCACCCGATCGTTCCAGTATAGATCCCGGTCTGGGTGTCGCTTAAGGAGATAGGCCTCCACATCTCTGTGGCTTACAAATACTTCTTCTTCCAACCCTGGTTCCCGGATGAACCCCCACCCATTGTCCAGGTGGAAGTCCACTACAGTACATTGTCGCCGCTCTCCCAGTGCCATCGCTGGGATGTTCCTGGCTCGTGCCTTGCCCAGGAGATTTTCTTGCTCCTGGGCCCACAAGCACTCTCGGTGGCGCTGTCTCTCAGCCTGTTCAGCCTAGAAATGCTGAAAAGCGAAGTCTGGTTGCTCCAGAACTGGAGCTGTAGTACGGTCCCGTGAATCGGTTATGGCAACTGCACCAACCCATCCAACCAGTTGCAGATTCTCCCACCACAAGGCATGGGGCTCCAATATTCCGACAGCCTCCGAGGTTTCAGCCTCATCCTCTTCAGGCTCGTTCTACTCCCCGACGGGATCCTCAAAGCTGGTCAGCTCCTCCACCTCTTGCTCCACCACAACTGCAGACATCACTGCCGGGACCTCCAAGGTATCCTCCTCAGGCATATCGGGCATCACTGGAACTTCCGACTCGGCCTCGGTTGTCTCTCTTCCTGCACAGGCTGGCTGGTCTGTCGGTTGGTTGATTCTGGGAACCTCGAGATCACCCTGGGGTTGGTCTCTTGTCCTTGGCTCCAGGACAGGAGTTTCTGCTAGCCCCGGGTCATTGGGCTATGGCTGCATAGCTCGCTGGGGAAGAGCATGGCGGGTGTTGACTCTCCAGTGCCAGAAGGCCCAACTCAGCGATTCGCTCAGCTGTGTTCTCAGGTCTCTTAACGCTGCCTCCAAGTATTTGGCATCGCCCCTTACAGCCAGGAGCAAAGTGGCACCCTCCTCTGCGGCTTCAGGGCTGCCGGCTTCCCCCATCTCACAGGCCAGGTATAGTGGGTCACCAGATGCCATTGCAGAACCATCAACCACACCAGTCTCCTCGCTGTCGTTCGTGCCTCGTTCTGCATTGCCCTTCCTGCTGCCAATTACAGTCTCCGGCAGGGGTAGTCCAATCTCAGGCCCGCCACCTTGGTTTTTCCCTGACAACTGGGGCGGGTCTGGAGTTTTGCGCCTCTTGTGGGACCCTCCCATGACGGGGGGCTGAGGCACGCCCCCGGGCCTACACATAGCGTCAAGTCTCTGACTCCACCATTTTTAAGTTCATCAGTCAACCTCTCAGGTATTTTTGCATCTGGCCACTGCGCTTCGTCGGCTGACTTCAGAGCATGGAGCAGGGCTTATCTTCGCGTCCTTTCAGCAGTTATGCCCCCTTCTTCTCGCTCACCGTGTGGCGCAGTTATGGTGGCCCAATTTACAGTTTAACACAGTCAATACATGGCACACAGTACCTGTTGGTAACGGGCACGGGGTCCTGTTAATGACATGAGAAGCTGACCCGCCCCAGGGCTGTGAGGTACTTGGTTTCGGGCGTTTAGTCACAGGGGGATGTCATGGGGAACTGTGCCCGATCCTATGGCCCTGGTGGTCACTGAAAGTCAATAAAAATAATAAAAATAAAAGTAGTTTGTGTCGCCACCTACGGTTTCAGTATGGTTACTGGAGCTGCAGGTCAGACCTCCGGGGTGATGGTAGGGCAGCCAGATGGTTACATTCCCCGTAGGATGGAGCGGAATTCCCGGGGCAATTGTAATAGTTTTTACACAGGGAGGCAGCTTACAACACGGATTTGTCACTTGTCCTTTCAATGCAGCAGTGTGCGGCTCCCCAGGCGAGGAAAATAAACTACATCACATCAGTCATTAGCTCTGATCAGGTTTACTTGCAAGTTCTTAAAGCAGATAGACAGATGATACAGTCCATTGGGTCTTTCTGGCCTGGGCAGTCACCAGGGTACTGGAATGATTCACTCAGGACTCTCGGTGGTATTCATATCGTTCCCTGCCGATCCCCTCAATGCGCTCAACTTCTCCTCACAACCGTGCAGTGCCTCCACATGCAGAGCCTCGAGCCAGCTCCCACGGGTCTTTGGTGTCTGACACTCCTTTACGTCACCCTAACCCTAGTTTGGTGTACTTTTTGAAGGTATACACCGGGTCTTTCGGCCACAGCTACCTGAAGAAGCTCAGGGCCTCCGGTGTAATGTCTTGGGGATAAACTCCCACACCGTGTCCAGAGCCGGTCCTATGCCCTGGACCAGACCCTTCTGGTCAGCATTACTGAGTCCAGATTTGGGTGCACCGTAATTCCTGGTGCCCCTAGGGTCTCTCTCCTGTCACGATGGCCTTCCCCTGCGTTGTCCTTCACTTGACTCTCTAACTAACTGTCAACCCACCCATACACTTTTTCTACCCACCTGACTCCTCCCACAGGACTGGGTCTTCCTTGTGAGTCGGGTCAGCAGGGAAGGAGTTACTCGGAACTGGGATGACGGAGTAAGGGTATCACGGCTGGTAGGTTCCCGGTTCCGTGCCCTGGGCACTCCATGGCTGATGGCGGATGATGATGATGGGGAGATTACTCGTGACACCACCTGTGGTACCTGGTAATGTGGTTGCCACCACTGCAGCTGGGTGCTGAGCTGATGATGTCGTGCAGCAGAGGTAGTACAGCTCCCCACAGGCGGAGCTTTTCCTCAGCGCGGCAGGGTAGATGTTAGGTGTAGTAGTTTTCAGCTCTGTGTAGGAGCTGCAGGTGGCGGCGGTGAATCAGACACACACACACACAATAGTCTCTGCTTCAGTACCTTTTTACTGATGCCGGGTAGCATGTACAGTCCGAGAGGGTAACCAGGTGTCCGATGCAGTTTGGGACGTCCACCTTAGAGAGTTGTGAGGCCTCCTCTGCCAGTGTGTGCGATGGTTGAGGTGAGATCTGCCTGAAGCTTGATCTGCGGCTCTTTCTTCTGAAGAGTCTGCTCCAAAAGCTGCAATTAAGGACCTTTTCTTGGGATCCCTGTTTTCTATAGGGCCCTGATCCTTCTTGCTGTCTAGCTCGAGCCTTTACTTTCTACTGAGCTCAGGGGGACTAAATCCTCCTGGTCTGTCCGGGATTTTTCTGCTACAAGTGGAAATATAGCAGGTACAGACTCCGGTGTCCGGGTTGACTTTAAGGGTAACTAGCTATGTTCCCTTCTTCTGTTCTTCCTAACTTTTCCACTCGCCTCTGTCCCTCTCCCTAGGGCACTGCACAGCTCGGATCAGTCATTCCTGGTTCTGGGTCTGGCTTGTCCCAGCAACCAGCTCCTTTCAGTTCCTTACTGAATTCGACTGACTGAACTGCTCTTCTGAACTGACTTTGACTGATTGACCTCACTCCTCCCTCAAACCTGGATCTTTATAGGGGATCTTGCTTAAGGCAGCAAGTAGAGCCCCCCTCCAGGCCTGGGATGGGAAGGTGTTGTGTGCTTTGTATGCCAAGGTGTAAATCCCTCCCTGAACCCGTGGATCCTGTGGCAATTCCTGCAGGGGTACCACGCCTGCAGCGGGTTCACCCATGGTCCTCTACACTAAGGTGTACATGAATGGGTGTTGTGAGGGTCCCTTCTTTACCATCACAGTTCCCTTAGTCATAGGAATGCCACACACCCTTGTTTGGGTGCAGTACCCCTCCATAGCGTCCCGACCAGTAGGGTGCCACATTTACATCATCACACCATTGTGATGAAACAAGGAGTATTCAGGAATACATCAGAAAAATGGCACCAAAAGATGAGATGCTGAGGGGAAGCCTAAGACAGCAACAACATCAGTCCTGGAAGGAAGAACAGGATCATGAAGTGCCATGGCAAGACAAGTTGCTGCATGGTATGTACCATCGACAGATAATGGTGGCTGACATGGAGAAATCCTACCAATAGATGGAGAAAGCTGGACTCCAAGACAGCACAGGGGCACTAATCATAGCGGCATAAGAACAGGCACTGAGTGCCAGATCGATAGAAGCAGGGATCCACCACACAAGACAAGAACCAAGGGTCAGACTATGCAAAAAATCATCAGAAACAGTCCAACACCTAGTGTGAGGGTGCAAAATGCAAGAAGGAACAGCGTACAACCAAGCAGCAGAAATCGTATCCTGGAACATGCTGAGTATTTGATGAGTTTTTTACCTCAGGATTTGTAGCCAAAACCTGGAGTGGATAATTAAATACCGAAGTGGTGACGTTTCTATTAGACTTTTCCTCTGATTGCTCCACTCCTGGTTTTGTCTACAAATCCTGAGGTAAAAAAACTCATCAAATACTCAGCGTGTGCACGTGGCCTAAGTCCCCTTAAGTCCAGGTGGGGGACCCCAGAAAAAGTGGTGGAGAATGGACTAAAATCTTGTGGGACGTCAAGATCCAGATGGATAAGCAGGTGATGTCTAGCCATCCAAATATTGTGATATTAGAAAAAGATCAGAATTCAGCAATGACAATAGATGTGGCATTGCCAAATGACATTAACATTAGATAGAAGGAATATGAGAAGCTGGAGAAATACCAGGGCCTCAAACAAAAACTGGAGAAGATGTGGAAGGTGAAGGCAGCAGTGATTCAAGTGGTGATAGAAGCACTTGGAACAGTGACCCATAAGTTGGAAAATTGGCTACAACACATCCGACGAGCAACATCTCAACTCTCTGCCCAGAAAAGCACAGTGCTGAGAACAACTAAGATCCTGCAAAGAAATCTCAATCTCCTAGGCTTCCGTCACTGGACCAGAGATTGAGGAAGGACAAATAACCACCCCACAGGGGGTGAGAAGATGATTATTTTGTTTATTATATATATATATATATAGTATATATTCTCCATCTGAATCCAATTAGGCACCTAGTTAAAACAATCAATGCAAGCTCCTGTTCACATTTTCCATGATTTAAAGCATCTGCAGTTAATATCTTTGTGCTAGATACCATGGGACACCTTCATAAAACTTGAAGAATCTATGACTTTATGGCGATTTGGCAACTGTATATATATAATTTATTTTATTGTATACTTGCATTATTAATATGCATTTTTCCATGTAGCTGATGTCTTAAGATCACATATTTCGCTACACTCATATAGTGGGGCTTATGGTGGGTTTACACGCCGCGATATCGGCGTCCAACTCCGACCCAACTCCGACAAAAAGTCACGTGGGTCGCGAGTTGGATCCGATATCGTTCCTGCGTTGCACAGTTTGAACGTACAACGCGATGCTGGCACGATGCCAAAACGATATCGGAGTCAAATGAGCGTGCTCTCCAACGGGCCGATATTGGATGGAGGTTGGAGCTGGATCGTGCTGTGTGACAGCCCAACTACGATTTCAACACAGATTGTTTGGTCGTTCCCGGAAGTCCCGTAGGCGTTTCGAATGTTTAATTTCGAATCCGCCCAGCGGCAAGGATTGGTGGCTAGTTAGTGTTTGCGGATTGGCTGAGCGTTGCTAAGCAGCCATTTTGTTTGTTGTGAAGTTTAGGATTGTGATGTGCGTTGCCTTAATCATGTTTTAGCTGGAAGAGTGCAAATTTAGAAAACAGAATGTATCAAAACACCATTCCCCATCTCCTGTAGTCATCTTGCAAATAGTTTACGGACCGTGTCACGACGACTATACTATGTAATTACTAAAATTTGGATAGCTTTTGCAGATGGAGACATGTGTTCAATGTTAATGTACTGAAAAGGAACATCGTCCAAACACTACTTTACATGTCACAACGCACTCCATATGTATTTTATGATGTGTGGACATCGTGTGTGGGCGACGATAATACGTTGTTATATGGCCACTTTATGACCTCGGAGCGTGCCCTGGCTTCATCCACTATGTGTGGGCGACTCCTTTGCGGAGCCACAAAATATGCAACGCTCCCGCTCTTTGCGTCGTGACGTCATTACGTTTTCTTGCATCTGGCTCTGCCTTATAGGTGGAGTCAAGTGTCTGCAGTAAACATGGCGTTGGCACAGCGTTCAGTAGCCTGGGGCGAGCCCGAGCTGCTTATTCTCTTTGATGTCCTAGATAGACATGATTATTGGTGCGCCCTGCCACACCATCACCCCAGGCTTCATAAGAAACGCATCGTCCTCAAGGTGCAACGTGCCCTGATGCGTGACTTACACGTGCATCGTGACACCAAGAAAATCACGAAGAAGATAGCAGATATGAAGCATAAAGGAAGGGACCGTATTGCTGCTATCCGTGCACAGATCCAGAGGATGCGTGGTGAGTATAATGTACTGATACATCCAAACATGTGACATCAGGAGACAATATAGCATATTGCGCCAAACAGAGAATCAAACATGGTTTGACTATGAACACTCATCCTAATACGACTGCTATTGTCATATGGTCATGCTAAACTATTTATAATACTGCTGCTGCGTGTCATTAACTAAGAAACATTGTCTTCACCAAGTCAACTCCACAAAAATAAAAAATTAATGTTGGAATGAACCCAAAACATACTTGTTGATGTTCAAAAAAATCTGAGGGGTACATAGCCGTCCAGATCAATGTTTTGCTTTATTGTCAAATTAAGGGCATCCTGTATGTAACATGTTCTTTGTAAAACAAAGGCGATTTGGAAGACACTTCATCGGTCGCGTAAATGCAATTATCAGTGCATCATAGTAAAATTTGCAATGGTGCACACTACAAGACAAGCACACAATTATATGCCAGGCAAATACAAAATCACCAACTTTTGAGGCAGCAGCAGTATATACAGCAGCCCCAGTGGTAGACAACAGCCTCCACACTGTTACATACAGGCCCATGCAGTACATACAGCTGAGTCTCCTGTGGGATATACAGGCCCCACCAGTATTACAAAAGCAGTCTCTCGAGTGCTATACACAGGCCCCAGCAGGATTACAGCAGCTTACACAGTGGTATATACAGGCAACAGTGGTGCCAGAAACAGGTCCCAGTGCTATACACGGCACCCCCAATGACGTAAGGTAGACGGTGCCAACAAGGAACAAGATGCCTTAAGGCACATTGCGTTGCAGATTGCCAACAGCGTAATCCAGCAGGGCTAAGTTATTGACGGGGCAGCTCAACGTATTGCACCCTATAGGTGCAGGGTGTTGGACAAACACCAAAGCGGCCCACACAAGCGTCCAATCCATCAGACTTTCTGTTACTTAACAACATGGACTACACTCTATCTTTCTATTTAATGTTTACAACATTTCACCTTCAAAATCAACAGATGAGGAAGATGAGGAAGATGACGCTCCAGCTGCATCACCAGAACAAGGACAGGCCAGGTCACCAGAGCCCTCTCCTGCACCATCCAGATCACCACAGCCCAGCACATCAAGGGGAACATTTGCAACAGCATCCACATCTGCATCAGAAGGTGGATCTTTCAGGACCTCCAGACCGCCATCACTGCCTGCAGATGAAAGAGGCTCACCGGCTGCAGCTCCTACATACTACCCTGTTCCAGAGGAACAACATGCTCATGTGGGAGTGTCTGTGGCCTCTTTTGGGCAAGATCAGGACACACCTCATGGCCAATCTGCCTTACAGGCAATCATTGAGGCATATGGAACTGGCCAGCCGGATTCACCCAATGTTCAAAATGGCACGCTTCAGGTACTTTGAAAGTGATTACAGGGCTTATTTGATTGTTTTTTTTTTTTTTTTTTTTTTTTAATAAAAAAAAAAAAAAAAAAAAAAAAATTAAATTTTGTTTTGCACTCCAAAGGTCCATCAGCTGCAGAAATTGGGCACAACTTGAGCCAATCAGCATCCTCGGAAAATGGATCCCCTCAAGGAGTTGGTAAGTATTTGTTGTGTCAAACTGAGTAATGTAGTTTAAAAAAATTTGGGGGGTTATGGCCAATGATGTGTGTCTTTCAACACTGTAGGTGGACCATCTTATGTGGACCTACTGCAGGCCAACCAAGAGGCTCTTGTGAAGCTGAGGGAGGCAACCACCCAGCTCGAGATGGTGTGTGGCATGTGGCACAATTTTGTGCGTGATAATTGGAGCCGTGGACCTGGTCGGCAAGATGAGTGACTTTGATGCATAAAAATTTTCCTACTTGGAAATCCAAGTTTACAAGATGTAATGTTTACATCTTTGTTTTCTTGTTGCCGTTTGCAACAATTGTTAGGTCATGTTGGCCCTGAAATTGTGGTTTAAGTTACACTTCGTATGGCCTTGTTTTTTATTTTTTCAAACTGTCTTTTTATTTTTAATTGATAGTTTTTGCTGTGTATTTGCTTTTATACCAAACAAAAAAAAAATATTTTTACCTTGCATTAGATTGCAACACGCAAAATATAAGGCAAAAGCAAACACAAATTTTCGTGTGTGTGTTTATACTTTTTAAATGTAAGACACCTAATGAAAATATGTTACTCTTAAAAACTTGATAATTTAAAATTGAGCATTAAGACAAATTGGGGGAGTTGATTTTCAGATGAAAAGAAAAATAAAAAACGAAAAAAAAAAGGAACCTGACCCTACACACAAGTCAATTCCGTGCACAAATGCTGGCCCTCGGACACCCTGTGTGGTAAGAGGCCCATCCTCTGCTGATTAAATTAACATACACGGTGTTCAACAACGATCTTCTGAAGAGATCCATCCTCCATGCTGAGAGTCACGTCCGGCTGCAAGCTGAATCCACGTCCGTGGCACTATGACCTCATAGTGACTTGTACGGCTGGGGATCACCTATGCAGCCAGGATTACAGCATGGAGGCGTGAGGTACAAAGAGCGGCACGGTGTAGTGCTGTAAATCAGGGATGCTAATTTAATCAGCAGGGTCGCCATTAACAAACAGGGGGGGCAAGTGCCAGCATTTGTGGGCCTGTATAACCCCAGGGGCTGCTGTGTGAACCCTGGGGCTGCTGTCTTACCAATGGTGAGGCTGCTGTCTTAAGTATGGTTAGGCTGCTGTGTTAGCAGTATTGAAAATGCTGGGCAGCACACAGATAGTGACTGTCTACATGTCCTCTTTTGGCACATGCCCTTCCACAAGTTTTTTGAGTTCTGCCAGTTTTCAAAGCCATAAATATGGTGGTTGCCTTACAGATATGACACCTTTAGACACAACTCGATGCGCTACAGTAATTTAGTGCAAATTAACGATAAATAGAGGACAGAGGCAAGACCAACATTTGGTAGAATTTTAACCTCGATTGAGACCATGACACATACACACTTCAACATTTTGATTTGGCTAAACAAAACCGGCCGTGTTACGCTCACTTTTGAAACACAATGTAGCTTAACCTATCTGGTTTTGGATAGCTTAACTCATATTGTATGTGCGTTGGGTCGTTCCATCAAGTATTTTAATCTGTCAACTTTATTGATAGTTTGCTTACATTATTTTTTGGCAGAAATAATATCAAACAATAACTGATTGAGTAATCAGCATCATGGTGGTGTGTGGAAACAACATTAACAATCTCACAGCGGAACATCCTATGTGTTGACATGTTATTTAGGCTAAAATTTGCCTTCAGAGGCGTCGCCTAGTAAGCACATGTGGGACATATGTACCAGCTATCTCTCGCCTACACAATGCTGCTGAGTCTTTGGGGGTGACAGCTCACAAAGTATTTGAAGAGGTTTTTTTGCAATGGAACATCCATGTCATCCCTAACTCCATGTGTCACAAATTTAAAACAAGTTACTTTGGATAAGGTATGGAGCGATCGGCGCTGTCAGGCTGACTCACATCAACGAAGACACTTGGAACTGAAGTGGTGATCAAATCCTTCCTTTATTCACCGATGCATTTAGGTGCCCACCTTGAAGGTGTAAGGTGGTCAACAAAATTTGTCGGTTAATAAAGTAAGGTTTGGATCAACACTTCATTTCCAAGTGTCTTATTTGATGTGAGTCAGCCTGACAGCGCGGATCGCTACACACCTTATCCCAAGTAAGTTGCTGGTCGTCCACGCATGATTGCTTTGGTGAAGGGCCAGCAGCAGCCATCAGGATATTAGTCCTAACACGCCTTCTAACCATTTGTGGGTGTCACAACTGGACCAGCTCAGTGGACTCCCATTACTCAACAGCTTGCAGATCTAGTGTGTAAAGTGAGAATAGCATTATTCTGGATTTTGTTCACTCAAACCGCTTTTTGGATTTAGAAAATATTAAAACCGTCTGTTGGCCGCCTAACTGACACCTTTACCTAAACTGAACTAGTGTGCACATTTTACAATGAAGAAGGCTTGCATGGAAATCCTGGCCAGATTGGCCAAAGTTTATGATGTCACAAAATGTATCAATGTGACCAGAATTTACATGCAACTATCTTAATTAGAATTGTAAATTGTTAGGATTGGGATTTTGTCAAGTAAACCAAACACATCATCAAATTGCGATCAAGAACAGATAAATTCAGTCAAAAAACATTGTACTCTCTGCTCAACCAGGCTGTCACATTATTAACTTTAAACCTCCTTTTAGCTGCTGTGTGTGATGCCAATCTTAACTAATGAAAGACACAACGATGTTTCATGGTTAATTTATTTTGAATTTTAAAAAAAAAAAAATATCAATTTGGTTTAATTCTGCATCATAAATTTTTGGGTTTGTTAAACAAATGAAAGAACACCACCAAAATGAAAGACAAAATCATAATTGGTGGAAGGTTCGCCAATAAGCCGCATACTCGGCCGCAGGATTGGCGATGGCAGACTCACCCTGTTCTCTTGCAGGAACAGGGTATTGTTGCTGCCGAGGGAAAGGTGGAAATGTCTCCCTCGGCACATCAGGAATATGTCCAGGCCCAAACATAGCCACTAGCGATGGATGTTGGGACACTGCCGGGGGATGGGGTTGCTGGGTGGCCTGGGTGACCTGTGGTTGCTGTGGTGGCTGGGCCAACACGGTCTCCCCGTTCAGTGTCCCATTCCTCGACGCATCCAGGGCCAGAGTGATGATCCGCTCAAGGTGTGTTCTTTCTGGCCGGGCCAACTCCGACACCCGTTCACTCACCATAAGCCCAATCCCAGTCCAAGGTACACGTTCTAAGTTCAGCAGCACCCTCTTGGCCCAGTCTCCAAGCTGTGTAGAGGGGGGAGCTGGTCTTCGTCGGAGTCTCAAACCCTCCCTGGGCCGAGGGTGCTGCATGGTGGGACTGGGACCAGGCTCACCCCCAGATGTAGTAGGGGTCTCCTCCGTAACGGGTGCCTCCTCCTGGCTGGGCCCGGCTTCTTGAGGGATCTTTTGGAAAAACAAACATAAAACTATATAAATTTTCATTCTTTAAACAGATACGCTCTAACAAAAAACTGCACTTTCAGCAATTGAAGGCTGAAATGTAGCGTATATACAAGACGATAAGGCAATTTGTTTCCCAAAGAATTTGCCATCATAATTTCAAAATACACTTCTAAGTTACTTTATGAACACCCTCACAGTATGTGGAGTGAACCCCCTCACAGGTTGCCAACCTCAGACAGCACGGCGCACATACATTAACTGTCGATCACCTGTCACCCTCACACAGTCCCTGTCTGATGATGACCTCCGCACTTACATCTTCATCTGGATTCCTGCTTGTCAAGTCAGCTTCAAGAGTTGCAAGCCCGTCATCGCAAGGAGCCACAACCACAAATCAAGAGGTGACAAAGGAAGATGGAATGACGGATAATATTATAAGATAGTAGCCGGCGGAGGGTCAAAGCTGATAGACAGGTAATGTATGTGCGCAGCGCTGACTTAGGGGTCAAATACTGTGAGGTGTTGGAGTTTTAAACAAGACTACGAGGATTATGCCCTTGACCTGCTGTGTCTGGATATGATGTTGTGGAAA
>JARQOC010003317.1:0-17217 GCA_033576535.1 Allobates femoralis | reverse complement strand
GATTAACTATTTATTGCCATAACAGGGAAAAGAAGCCGCACACAGGACTTATCAATTCAGATCGGTGGTTTTATTGTGCCTAAGTGCACATAGCAGGGTGGGGTAGCGGGTGGGAGGACGGGGGTGGTGGTACAATGGCGTTTCGCGCCGTTAATGGCGCTTCAGAGGGTACAATCCTCCTTGGATTGTACCCGCTGGATTGTTCCACAACCCCGTCCTCCCACCCGCTACCCCCACCCTGCTATGTGCACTTAGGCACAATAAAACCGCCGATCTGAATTGATAAGTCCTGTGTGCGGCTTCTTTCTGTTTCCCGAGAAATCAATCTTTATTTGATGAGCGATCAGGAGCCATCACCAGGAAACAAAGAGTTAATGCAACCTAAAACAATTACAAAGTGCTACTGAGCAATGAAAGAGCTAACAGCTCATCCCCCTCTGTGGATGACACTGGGCCCTGGCACTTCTGCTGAACAGGAGGAGGGGGATGTGGGGACCGATCACTAAATGTCCCCAATATCCCCCTCAGTGTCTGGATACAAGTCTCCTCCTAATCCGGGCTCCTCTCCCCTCCTCCAGCCTTGTGTCCTGAAGAGCTGATCCTGAACAATCCGCCCCTTCATTTGTTGGGAGTCTCTCGGTTTTCTGCTATTAATGGGTGTTGGGGGGTTAATCCCTCTATGTGCCCTTATAGGTATATTCAGCAGTGATGTGATACTGCTCCTTTCTCCACACAGCAGGAGGCTCCTCATTCACCTCCTGTGCCCCAAAATAATAACATAAATCAGAGCTTGACACCCGGTCTCGGTTATATCACACTTTATTGTAATGATGCTCCAGCAGTGCTTCCTTCTATGCAGGGTATTTGGAATATGTGATGGTAAATCCTGTATGAACAATGCCTGTGATAGAAATGTCATGTATGGGTTCATCCAGCCGCAGATGAGGCCGATCCCGCCCTCCGATAAATCCGACATCGCCCGATCTGTAGTTTTGGGTCTAATCAGGGTCAGCCAACCTAGCCAGAGAGGGGGCAATAATAGGAAGGACAATGAATTCCTGCCCTCCCCTTGTGGCACATCCAGACACAGCGGTATCCGCACTGACATTCTGCCGTGTCTGTATCCAGCGCTCAGGACTCACAGATGAGAACAGGCTGAACGCTTCATACTTTGTATCAGGGGCTGCAGAGAACCTGTTACACTTGTACGATCGCTGTTACATGGTGACGAGACACTGGGATGTGCTGAACATCAATACAGGGGTTGATCTGTGCGGTCTATAGTCTACATTATATTCCGCTGTGCTCTGTATGTGGAGGCGGCACTACGTCGCTGTTTCTCACCTGTTCACCCACTTTACTGGGAGTCAAATAAGTGAAATGTTTCAGGTATCACTCGGTCGCATTGTGAAGCCATCGGCTCTATGTTCTTCCACCATTATATATATATATATATATATATATATATATATATACGATATGTATCTGTATTCCAGGTGAGGGAGGCGGCAGTCAGTGGAGCCATCGCCTGTGTTACCCTTCTGGGCTCTCAGCAGCTCCAGCTCGTCCCCACATCGTACAATCAGCTCCTGTACGATAGACATTATAGTAAAGATCCCTGTGATGGTGACAAGAGCCGGGAATAGGAGGACGAGCTCCCGCTGTAGATTTATCTCCCCGGATACTCAGTGATGTGCAGATCGGGAGGATGATCCCGGGGAATTAAAAGAGACGTTGTAATTCATCCTGGCAGGTGTAGATGTGCGGCTTCACTGGGCATTGTATAAAGCTTTACGTAGGCAGGTATACAATAACCATTTCCTGCAGTTAATCATCCTTGAGACTATATATATATGTGCATTATAATATATAATGTATATAAATTCTCAACTTAGACGTGTAAAAGTATGCATTTTTTTGTTTATTTCACACATCACCAATATCCTTTTCATCAACTCCCAGTACATTACACAGCAAGATTATAGCCCTTCATATAGAACATGTGGCGGCTCTGAAAAGAGCCTTTGGGCTGTCAGGATGGAGCAGAACACAATTAACCTCCGAAGCCGTAGAGAGTGCGGCCCTGGCGCTTGAGCGCGTACACCACGTCCATAGCGGTGACGGTCTTCCTCTTGGCGTGCTCGGTGTAGGTGACGGCGTCACGGATCACGTTCTCCAGGAAGACTTTCAGGACTCCGCGAGTCTCTTCATAGATGAGGCCGGAGATGCGCTTGACGCCTCCTCTGCGAGCCAGACGGCGGATGGCAGGCTTGGTGATGCCCTGGATGTTATCACGGAGCACCTTCCTGTGCCTCTTGGCTCCGCCCTTACCAAGACCTTTCCCTCCTTTACCACGTCCAGACATCTTCCACAAGTTCAGCTAAACCGAATAACTATTCTACACCAACTCCTTGTTTATATAGAAGATGATAGGACCAGAAAGAGAACTTCAGAGTTGACTCTTTCCTGGGCGTGTCTTACTGGTGACGTCACTTCTTCTCCTTCTGCTGATTGGTTGAACTGAGAACAGTTTAGAAGTTTGAATTTCCCGCTCATTGTACAGTTTCTGCAGATTTATGTGTTTTCCTGAGATGTTTCCTGTATTAATTCAACACGTAAAATCCACCGACCACACGTGTCTGATGTATCCACTTGTCCAGAACGGCCCCTGAGAAGTTACCTGAAAGTGTTAACACTGATGTAATGTAGGAGGAACAATAAGGAACGTTCCCGCTCAGTGTCTTCTCTTTGTCTTCCTGTAACACGTGATCTCCGGGTGATCAGTGATCTCCTGCCTCCATACAGGAGTCTCCCTGTGTCTGGGGATAAGGCAGCAGTTAGCGATGCTGCGGTGTCAGGTTATCCACAGTCTGGGATGTGACCCCTGTGTCTGACCTGGAGACGATTATATTTCATAATTAATATTGTGATCGATATTACACTGACCAGTAAACCAGTGACATTTCAGGACAGATCGCTCATAAATCAGTATCTTATTCCAGTAAAGATGACATTAATTCCACAGCTACAGGCAGGAGGTTTGTGATGGAACAGGACTAATCCCGGGGCCCAGAAGCGGCCTCCTCCTGAGGGAGGTCACCGGCTTTATCACTCAGCAGCCCGGGGGTGGAGGATTGCTGAGAGTAATACTGCAGCCTGCACGGGATGATGGGAGCAGTAGTCAGGGGAGTCACACACACATAACCGGGGCACAATGCAGGGTCTGCGGCTCCTCCAGGACGTGACAGCTCCGCGTCCAGTCACAGCACAAGGCTGGAGGAGGGGAGAGGAGCCTGGATCAGGAGGAGACTTGGTATCCAGACACTGAGGTGGATATTGGGGACATTGTGCTGATGACGGGGGAGCGGATGGATTTAGTGATCCCCACATCCCCCTCCTCCTGTTCAGCAGTGGTGCCGGGGCCCAGGGCCGCCTCCTCCATTGTTCAGCTGGTAACAGAGGGGGATGGGCTGTTAACACTTTCAGTGCTGAGCGGCATTTTCTCTCCAGTGTGAGCACTTTGTGCTTTCCTTTGTTTTACTGACTTTATTAACCCTTTGCTTCCTAGACCGGTGATGGCCCCTGATCATTTACAAACAAGATATGTGTTATGTATTCTCAGGATTCATCTTATTGTAAGGAGTGGGTGAAGAGAAGATTTATTGTCGGGCAGAGGACACCACTGAGAAATGAGTTTTCTTGATGTCTCTATCACATTACAGCAGGAGAATAACAATGGACGCTGCAGTGAGCGGGAGATTCAAACTCTGTGTTCAGCCAATCAGCTGGAGGGGAGGGGCTAATGTAGATTCAGTAAAAGACGCCCAGTAATGTCATCTATGCAGTTCTCTCTCTGGTCCGTCCTTCATCTACAAATACCATAAATTCCACTGCATGACGGAATTCTTAATTTCTTTTAATCCAAAATGAGTGGGTGGGGTGTTTGTTTAGTTTTGCTTTTTTACTTGGGAATTTAAGTGAAATAATACAACTCTGCCATTCTACTGTCTTTAAGATGTAATCTGAGGTTATCCTGACAATTGATCAAATGAGACTCCAATATGTGTTTAAAGGCCGCTTCAGGATCTTGTTAACGATATTGTTGAAATGTCACTGATTTGTGATTTGTTCAAACAATATAGTTAGTGCATCATTGTGTGTAAACGAACGATTTAGGAAGGAAAAATCGTTGGAACTTTCATCCAAATTTGAAATCCTGACCTCAAAATCTATCGTTACTTGTCCAATTAATGTCCTTTAAAGCAGCAACATCGTTTAGTGTAAGGGTACCTTTACACTCCTCCACTTTTGACAGCGTTCAGAGGCAATCTAACGTGCGCGTGCACATTTTTCATGGTTGCTTCCGAAGACGCTTTAAGACGTCGCAATTACGTCCTCAAGCTAAGGCGATGTGTCCTCCCAGAAGTTGCGACACCAACTGCGGGAAACATCCGATAGACTCCAGTCGCCGCCCCACATGCCTCAATCAGTAAAAGAATGTGGGCGTACTTGTCAAGTGCGGCGAAAACATAGGCGTGCCGAATAGTTTTCACTGCGCCCCAAACACACTCATTGGACTACGCAATAGCGTCCTGATTGGCCAGCCTGGTCGGGAAGGCTGGCTAATATGAGACGCCATTGTCATTGTGTAGTGTGAATGGACAGCTGTTCAAATATGGTGTTCTGTGAAGGGACAGCCAACGGAAACACAGTAGACAGCACCAATCATCGCTGACTGGGCGCAGTTTCCAGCACGCTGTGGCACGCCTCTTGGAAATCAGTAGGCGACGCTGATTCCATCCCTATCGCCCCTTCACACGCCAAAAGCAGGGAATTTCCCCTTCATGATTGCCTCTGATTTTGAAGCAGTGCTGTGAAATTGGAACCTTTTTGATCGCCGCCAGATTCCCCAACTACACTCCGCAATTTCAAGGCAATTTCATGGCGATGGTGACGGGGCTACAGATTGCCGGTGAGATTTCTCGCCGCGGTTGCGGCGTGTACGGGTACCTTGACAGCTTTTTGAATGATGTCGTTCATATTTCTCCTATTCCTGCCACTATTTAACATCATTCAAACGATCTTCTCAAAATCGCTGTTGCCAAATTTAAGATCGTTAACGATATCCTTGCGCCTGACAACGCACTAACGATGTCGGAAGCATCGCGATCATATGACAGCTAGTGATCTCGTTCACCTATATCCTAGTGTATGAAGCGGCCTTAAAGGCTGGGTTTACATATGCATTTGTGTCTGCATGCGGAGGGCATGCAGACACAAATGTTGCCATACTGATGTGAACCTAGCAGAGAATCTCCGCATGCATTCACATCAGTATGGTTCCCTGCCAGCCAATCAGTGATCTCGGCGGCGGCCGGGAGGTCGAGATCAGCGGCAGAGATCTTATTCTCTTGGCCACCGCCAAGATCACTGATTGGCCACCGTGAGAGATTTCAATATGATCCGCATCGTTCTCTCCTGCGCTGTCATGCGGAGGACACAGCGGATCCATTGAGATCCATGCATTGTTTGTGCGCTTTTTGATTAAACAATCGCCCATGAATGCACAAAAAATGCAACAGGCTGCGTTCGGAGGGAAGACGAGGGCACACAAATTATACGCATCCAAATGCAACCATAACCGAATGCAGCCAAATGCAGCTACTATGCGTTCCCATGTTAACCATAGGAACACAGTGTGCATGAGTTTAGCTCCATTCTGTTACTCTGCGTTCCGAACGCTAATGTGAAACTGGCCTTAGAAATGCCCGCTCTATCAAAATGTAAAATCAATGATTCAGATCTGTAAACTGCATATTGGAAAAAAAGTACAAACGTCAGAATTATTTTTTTTGGTCAACGCAACATTTCAATAAAAGGCGATCAAAACCTTGCATCTACCCAAAAATAGTATAATTAAATTCATAATTAAAAACATATAATGTCAAAAAACATGATACAAAATAATATAAAAAACTATATGCACTTTATTAAGGTATATGGATATTCTGAAACTGATGACATTGATTGCTTCTGTTAGTCAGGGCCACCATTATGGCCTTACTGGCCTTAATGATTAAGGGGCCCACCGGGTTTTAGAGTGGGCATGGCCAGGGGGGCCCGGGTGTGCTAGCAGGGGGTGTGGCTGTTTGGAGTGGACCCCGCCCCCTCTTGTTTTGTTGCACGGGTGGCGGGTACCCCCTCACCTGTGAGGAATCGCCGCTGCCGCCGCCCCCTGCCTTCTCTCCTCCACACCCTGGCCAGGCCAATGCAGGGGGGTGTCGGAGCGGCAGCAGTGTGCCAGGATTTATTGAATACTGCTGGGAGGACACTGCCGCTGCATTGACCCCCCTGCATGCTGGCACTTCCGGGATCAGTGAGTGAGCTCACCTTGGATAGAGCAGCTAAGCTCCTCATGACCCGGAAGCGCTGATGCTGCGGAGGTGCCGGCTGCATGAGGACAGTCTGGGAGCAGGAGCAGTACAAGGTAAGCGCCAATGAGCTGAAGAGAGCCGGGGTGGGGGGGAACAGGGGCCACAAGAGGGGAGAAGCAGGGAGAATGTAAGGGGCCACAAGAGGGGAGAAGCAGGGTGAATGGGGGGCCACAAGAGGGGTGAAACAGGGAGAATGGGGGGCCAAAAGAGGGGAGAAGCAGGGAGAATGTAGGGGGCCACAAGAGGGGGGAAGCAGGGTGAATAGGGGGCCACAAGAGGGTAGAAGCAGGCAGAATGTAGGGGGCCACATTAAGAGGGGAGAAACAGGGAGAATGGGGGGCCACAAGAGGGGAGAAGCAGGGAGAATGTAGGGGGCCACAAGAGGGAAGAAGCAGGGTGAATGGGGGGGCACAGTAAGAGGGGAGAAACAGGAAGAATGGGGGGGCCACAAGAGGGGAGAAGCAGGAAGAATGTAGGGGGTCACAATAAGAGGGGAGAAGCAAGGTGAATGGGGGGCCACAAGAGGGGACAAGCAGGGAGAATGTAGAGGGCCACAAGAGGGGAGAAGCAGGGTGAATGGGGGGGCACAAGAGGGGACAAGCAGGGAGAATGTAGAGGTCCACAAGAGGGGAGAAACAGGGTGAATGGGGGCCACAATAAGGGGAGAAACAGGGTGAATGTAGGGGCCACATTAATATGGGAGAAACAGGGAGAATGGCGGGGCACAAGAGGGGAGAAGCAGGGAGAATGTAGGGGGTCACATTAAGAGGGGAGAAGCAGGGTGAATGGGGGGACACAAGAGGGGAGAAGCAGGGAAAATGTAGGGGGCCACAAGAGGGGAGAAGCAGGGTGAATGTGGCGCACAAGAGGGGAAAAGCAGGGTGAATGGGGGGGGACACAAGAGGGGAGAAGCAGGGTGAATGGGGGGGCCACAATAAGAGGGGAGAAACAGTGACAATGGTGGAGCCCAAGAGAGGAGAAGCAGGGAGAATGTAGGAGGCCACAATAAGATGGGAGAAGCAAGGTGAATGGGGGGGCACAAGAGTGGAGAAGCAGGGTGAATAGGGGCCACAAGAGGGGAGAAGCAGGGAGAATGTAGGGGGCCACAAGAAGGAAGAAGCAGGGTGAATGGGGGGCCACAAGAGGGAAGAAGCAGGTTGAATGGGAGGCCACAATAAGGGGAGAAGCAGGGAGAATGGGGGCCATAATAAGAGGGTAGAAACAGGGAGAATGGGGCCACAATAAGAGGGGAAAAACAGGGAGAATGTAGGGGTCTCATTAAGAGGAGAGAAACAGGGAGAATGGGGGGGCACAAGAGGGGAGAAGCAGGGAGAATGTAGGGGGACACAAGAGGGGAGAAGCAGGGTGAAAAGGGGGGCACAAGAGTGAAGAAGCAGGGAAAATGGGGGGGCCACAAGAGGGGAGAAGCAGGAAGAATGTAGGGGCCACAATAAGAGTGGAGAAACAGGAGAATGGAGGAGCACAAGAGGGGCGAATCAGGGAGAATGTAGGGGGCTACAAGAGGGGAGAAGCAGGGTGAATGGGGGCCACAGTTAAACGGGTGAAGCAGGGAGAATGTAGGGGGCCACAAGAGTGGAGAAGCAGGGTGAATGGGGGGCCACAATAAGAGGGGAGAAACAGGGAGAATGGGGGGCCATAAGAGGGGAGAAGCAGGGAGAATGTGGGGCCACAAGAGGGAAGAAACAGGGTGAATGGGGGAGCCACAAGAGGGGCAAAGCAGTGGAAATGGGGTGGGGGGCACAAGTCTGAGTCCCTGCCTGTAAGTCCTCCATCCATATCTAGCCCATATGTCCCTGGCTGAGTGTGCATGCGTGTGCATATGTGTGCCTGGTTGGGTGTGCATATGTGTGTGTGTGCCAGGCTGGGTGTGCATGTGTGTGTGTGTGTGCCTGGCTGGGTGTGCATGTGTGTGTGTGTTCCTGGCTGAGTGTGCATGTGTGTGTTCCTGGCTGAGTGTGCATGTGTGTATGTGCCTGGCTGAGTGTTCCTGGCTGAGTGTGCATGTGTGCCTGGCTGAGTGTGCATGTGTGTATATGTGTGCCTGGCTGGGTATACAAATGTGTGTGTGCACCTGGCTGACTGTGCGTCTGTTTGTGTGTCTGGCAGAGTGTGCATATGTTTGCCTGGCTGGATGTGTGTGTGTGTGCCTGACTGAGTGTGCTTACCTGGCTGAGTGTGCGTATGTCTCTGCATGCACACACTTCCCAAACTCTGATCAGTGGGCTGGGCACAAATATCCTTTTTAGGGTTGTGACTGACACTATTTGGAGAGCGGGCTTAGTTGTAGTGAGGAGTAGGGAGAGGTAGCAACAGGAGTCACTTAGTTAGAGTCAGACGGTGAGAGACAGTGAGTCTGCTGACAGCCTTCGGGCTGTGCACAGTCTCCAATGTGTATACATCTTGCAGAAGTCACTAATGTGTATACAACCCGCAACAGCATTTAATGTTCATACATCTCCCAGCAGTCTCCATTAAGCATTTGTCACACAGCCGTCTCCATTGTGCATTTGTACTGCAGCCATCTCCATTGTATATACGGGCAGCAGCAGTCTCAATTGTGTATTCTTTATTGTGTGTATAGCCCGCAGCCATCTCCGTTGTCCATATGGCCAAAAGCCAACTCCATTGTCTATGTGGCGCCCCGCAACGAGTGCGTCACAAGGGGGTATTGCAGCCATAAATGCAGCCGCAATATCCTCTGACTCAGCAATGATTCAGTTAACATAGAGATCCAACCCAACATGCAAACACCTAGAACAGGGGACCAATCATAGGTCCTGGGGGGTGGAGTGTTAGGGTAGTGGAGTAGAACACAATAATCTAGACAGAAAGGAGATATAGTCTAGAACTCGGAGAAGGATCTAGGACTAGAACTTGGAGAGGAGCGGGGGCTCCGCACTCCGTGCGGGCCCCTGGGCCGTCACCGGTCGGGTGTCAGCACCTGAGGCCTTAACCACCGGGATTGGGCATTATCTACACGGGTTCCCAAAAGACTCCCGTGCCCACAACTCACGGGTTTCATGGTGTGGGTGGAGGGGTAGAGGGTAAGGGGTGGGTAGAAGGGCAAGTGGTAGCAGGTACGCAGGAACATCTATACGGTATCTATGAGTACAGGACTTCTGTGGGTCTAGAAGTCAAACATATTATAAAACAAAGATATAACCTAACATTACTGTAGAAAGCAGTATAACTTGTATAACATAAAGGTCACTCTTGTAAGAATGACTAGACCACACTCTTTATTCTAGTAAGGCCGCGGGTAATGCAATTAGCCCGCCAGACAGAAAGGCACAGGGTAGCTGTGCATTATTTAGGGGTTCGAGTGTCATGGTGGTATGGGGTGGGGAATGGGGGGGAAGGGGGGTGGAGGGGGGGGATAAAGGAGGGAGTTGGGTGGATGGGTGGTAGGTAAATGTAGGGTTAAGGGAGTAGCTTGTTTGGTTTTAAGGGTATGAGAACCCAGTATCGGATTAGCAACATTCCAATCAATGGCGTGTGAGAGTGATCAGTGAACACGGTGTTAAAGAAGAGTCAGCTAACAAGCGGACGAGAAAGAGTCCTTCGTATCCTGTAGCGAAGACATCAGGTCGTTTCCATTCCATCCTTTGGCGGTGGTGTCTTGGACATCTTTTTTCGAAGGCGCTGTGATTTCGGAGTTCCTGTGACTTGCCATGGAGGAGTGACTTGGAGGGGTTCCTGTAGAGACGCTGCATGGAAGGCCTCCAGGTCAGGGTAAGACTGTAATTCAATGCTTAGTGATTGGCAGACGTCCCTGATGTCCCCCGATGTCCTGGCCGTTAGTTTCTTTTCACCGGCTGTGATGAAGATACCGAAAGGGAACAGCCAGCGGAAGCGATAGCCCTTTTGTATCAAAATATCTGTAAAAGGTTTAAGCAAGCGTCTCTTCTTTAGGGTTATGGCAGAGATGTCTTGGAACAATTTCAGTTGAGAATTCTCATATTCAATAGTCTCTGCCTCCCTGGCTCTCCGTAAGATGAGTTCTTTTGTTCTGTAGTCTAGAAAGCGACACAGTACATCACGGGGCGGGTCATTTTGGTTTGGCTTGGGTCTTAGTGTTCTGTGAACTCTAATAATCTCCATGTCTTTAGGGTCGTCCTCTCGGAGCAGCTTATTAAAGATTTCATTCACAGCTGAGGGCAGGGCTTCAAACGCAATTGATTCTGGGAGGTATTTTATGCGGATATTGTTTCTACGCTCACGGTTTTCGTGATCCTCAAGCGTGGAATGGATGGCGTGTATTTGAGTTTCGTGAGCATTTAGGCAGTCCAGTAATTTATTAGTTTGCTTCATCGTGGTCGCCTGGTCATTTTCCACTGCCCCCAGTCTATGACCTTGTTGAGCCAAATCTAATTTTATCTCAGCGAGCTCCTTGCTGATCGGTTCTATGGCTTTCGTCAATATACGCTTTATGAAAGAGCGGGTGACCTTATTATCTTTACGGTCCATCTCTGCTTCCGAATCGCTCTCAGCGTCAGAATCGGACGCATCAGCCAACAGCTGGTACGTACGTTTGGTAGATTTGGGATGAGTCGTGAGGTCAGTTTGTTTTGAGAGGAATTTATCCACATCGGCCTGGGTAACCGGATTAGTCGGTTTAGATGATGTTCGGGGAGTTTTAATGCTTGTCTTCCCCATTTTTAGCTATGGTTCTGTGGAATGTTCTTTTAATCGATCTTTATTAAGCTTCCCCTAGGCCACATGCCGTTAACTAGGCAGACATGATGTACATTGATTGCGACAGCTTAGAAAATGTCACTTTGCAGTAAGTAGGCAACATTCAGTAAAGCGCCTGCCCCCTCGGTGGTGAAAGACAGAACAGCTTGACAGCAGCGCAGCAGGGGTTAATACTGTTCCAGGGGCTTGATAATTCAGGGAGAGCTACCTGAGTTATATTGTGGATCAGGATCCAGAAGGAGCCAGGGTGCAGCACTCCTGAAGGGGAGATATGGAGGCCAGTACAGAGATTAGAGTGTCTGTTTATTATTTATATATGTTCCGACAGCAGGGGAGGAGGGCACCCTGTGCTTCTGTGGGCACCTGTCTTTACTGTTTTGAGCCTGCTCTGAATGTCTTTCAGATGAAATACTGCCTCTGTCTCCAAGTCCCTGGACACAGCGCTTATCTGCAGATGGGCAGCACTGTGATATCTGCAGGAAGAGACTTTGATGTCTGGCTGATGTTTGTATTACGGCCCGGGATGTAACTTAGGCTCCCCCTGCCCCCTCCTGAGTGCCTGGGACTTTTTATTGATGCTCCTGTCCTGGAATAGTAATGTTATCAACTCCCAGGCTGTTAGCAATAGCAGGAGTGTGTCTCCTCTTACCCGCTTCACTGGTCTGCGTACAGCAGGGCCCGCTCTTAGGTGACGGCTCCCTATGGTGTCCTGGGGATTTCCTCACGAGCCAGGTCACTGTTAGCAGCTCCTGTCTGCCTACGGGGCTGGCGCGCGGTAACAGGCTCCCACAGCAGTGCACAGCCGGTCACCCGGCTCAGTCTCAGGTCACTTCAGGGGCGCCCGAGCCTCCCTGCACATCCACAGCTGCAGTCCTTCTCACCTCCCAGCACCACCAGCAGCAGGGTCCGTCTCACGGGCCTCCTATTAATGGCAGCCGGCGGGAAAGCTCCTCACTCACCCCGACCGCCTGTCTCTCCCTGACCGCAGCTCCTCTCTCTCTCCCTCAGGCGCAGCGTCGGCAGTAGAGCCTCTGATGTACACGGCCACAATCACCAGGGGGACAGGGAGCTTCCAGGCACCGCGCTCAGCTCAGTCCCGCGTGCAATGAGGGGGAGGCTAGGCAAATCCCTCTCAAGGAGCTCCTCCAGGGTCCAGGGCTCTACAGAACCGGGTCACCTGTAGTCCTTGATGTCTGTAGGACGCCACCAGGTCCGGTCCGGGCTGCTGCTCTGTTCCCCTGGCCCGTGCCCACAACTCACAGCCGGTTCACTGGTACCGAAGCTGGCAGCAGTTCACCTCTGCCACGCGAACCAGAAGAGTGGAGGAGCAGCTTCACAGGAGCACCCCACCACCAGCCAGTTTCCAGTCGTCTAACCAGCGGTGTACCCACTGAGGGATCCAAGGCTCCCCAAAGCATCCAGAACGTACATCATGGATAGGGCATTGAAGCAGCCTCCCCGTACCCGATCTGGTATTCCTGGGCGACACTGGCAACTAAGTAGGTAGAATGGAGGAACACTGCGGATCTCTAAGGAACACTATCACTGCTGAGTCCGCCCGGTCTACTACTCAACCACTGTATGCCATGTATTGCTTGCTGGTTACAGTAAAGACCCGTTGCAGAGACTACCTGTGTCCGTACTTCCTTATGAACTGTCCGTCTGCACAACAAGGTAACCGCAGCTGCTGCACAACATCTTGAGCAGCTCCAGCCTCCGGGGATCACCGCTCAGCCTGTGGGGAGCGTAACATCTAGCTGCTGTCCATCCCCCGGAGGTTCCGCAGCGTCGGTAGCCCTTACCGAATCTACTCATAGGTGGCGTCACGAATAAATTAAAAACCCCTTTAATCTGTTCCACCAAGACGTCTTCAAACACTTTTGATCTGCATTACACTGGGCCCCACTACCGGCAGGCGCGGTCCACCCGTGACAAGGAGGAAGGAAGCATCGCCTGTATCAACTGGAGTCAGCCGGCCGCGGTGAGTCAGAAAATGGCGTCACGAACAGGATACGAGCAGGCCCGTTACCCAACGGGTATAATGTGCTTAAAATGGACTTTATTGTCTACAATTGGACTTTGTTCGTCCCTAAAAGAACTTTCCCGCCTTTTCACCATTGGGCCAAGATGGCGCCCAAGATGGCGTTCCCGCCACAAGAAGCCGCCACGTGCAAGCCCAGGAGTGAGTCAACCCCCCCCTCATCGTGGGAGGGCTCAAGACAAAAGGCGCCAAACTCTTTGTCCGCCCTGATTGCTCGAATCAACCATGGGGGCGGACCCCAAAGACTTTTCCCACGATTGGACTATAAAAAGCCCAGAGGAAATGGGAGTGTCAGACAGACTTCTTCACCAGCTCTACCAGAACGTTTTACCGGTTGAACGGGTGTGGTTTCCCTCCATGAAAAGAATGGCCAGCACGAGACTCCAAGACCTGATGCGGGAGGTCGAGGCGGAGGCCAGAGCAGCCATAGGCCAACCGGGTCCGGATCCTGCCCTTACCATAGACGGCAGCCCCGACTTCTGGCTAGAGGCTCTACAAGACCTCCGGGTGCGACTACTTGAGACTGTGGAGTGGACGATTCGCAGCTGGAGCGCGACCCTAGGCAGACGACTCCATCATGTGATGCAGCAGAGCCGACCGGGTACAGCTTCTCCAAGCCCAGACGACGTCGCCAGCTTTTCCACTACCTCACCGTCGCCCACCACCTGTCCTGCTTCGTCACCGGAGCCCATAGACTGTGTCATCCCAGTGAGAGTTACCCCTCGACCCGTTCCAGCGGACGAAACCGCAGCCGATCCCGTTCCAGAGCCGGAGCTTCCAATACGCTCCCACGAAGAAGCTGACACCTACCTGGTTCCACCTGCGGAACCCGCGACTAGTTTCTACAATACCGAGACTGTCGCCTGTTTCTCCCCTGAACCGGAGGCCTCCTCTGCAACTACAGAGGCCTACCTGGTGACCGGGATTGAAACACCACTTCCCGCTGCTACAGAAGAAGAGGCAGGCAGCCTGGAAGTCCTGCACAACGACCCCGAGGAGAACTTTGCAGCACAGCCACCCACCGATCCAGAGGATTCCATCCCATCGTCTTCATCAGCCGAGCAGCCCGACGTAGTCATCGTAGGAGAGGTCGAGGAGGATGACGAGGAGACCTACAGTCCAGCTGAGGATCTCTACACCGGGTTCGCCTGGGGAGACACAAGGAACCCTTCTGTCGGGCGATCAGCTCGGGTACAATGGTCAGGTGCCGCCGCAACCGCATCTTCTCCGGTTCCGTTGAACCGGGCTCCACTCCAGACTGCCCACCAAGCTCGAGCAGTTCAACAACCAGCACGCCGTAGTGACTTTATCCACACGCCGCATCACTCCGACGAAGAGGTACGTCGTATCCGGAGAGACGAGTGGCACGCTCGACTGCAAGCCAACATGCAGGCTCGCGCCGAGGCCCGCCGCCAATCTCCATTACCTGAACAATTCCGTAAAACCGGGCGGGTAAGCACCTTTAACTTGTCCACCGGGTGGGGATTCGTAAGGGAGGAGGGTGTGAGTACTGAAGTATTTGTGGGGCGTCGTGATGTGGAATCGCACTTACCGCGAGGTCATCCAAACCGAGACTTGTATAGAGGGGACATAGTAACCTATGAGCGCCATATATGCCGTGATGGTGTGGTTCGCTATACGAATCCGGAACACTGCCCTCCATCAGTGACTGTTGTTGTTTGAACTTTGCTACTAAAAGAGACTTCTTCCTGTTTGCACCGTAACACCGCGACTTGGCGGCTACAGTCTGAACTTTTATTCTAAGGACAGCCGACCGCCCGCCGGGTCCGCGCAATGTGTTAACCTGTTTATTTACCTCACTTTTATGCATACAATGACTTGTCATTAATAAAAGTGTATTACCTGTTATAAAATATAAAAACCTCTGTAATGTGAGTAGTGTGACGCTTGGGGACAAGCGTATTCAACCAAGGGGGAGTGTGGCGCCCCGCAACGAGTGCGTCACAAAGGGGGTATTGCAGCCATAAATGCAGCCGCAATATCCTCTGACTCAGCAATGATTCAGTTAACATAGAGATCCAACCCAACATGCAAACACCTAGAACAGGGGACCAATCATAGGTCCTGGGGGGTGGAGTGTTAGGGTAGTGGAGTAGAACACAATAATCTAGACAGAAAGGAGATATAGTCTAGAACTCGGAGAAGAAGGATCTAGGACTAGAACTTGGAGAGGAGCGGGGGCTCCGCACTCCGTGCGGGCCCCTGGGCCGTCACCGGTCGGGTGTCAGCACCTGAGGCCTTAACCACTGGGATTGGGCATTATCTACACGGGTTCCCAAAAGACTCCCGTGCCCACAACTCACAGCCGGTTCACTGGTACCGAAGCTGGCAGCAGTTCACCTCTGCCACGCGAACCAGAAGAGTGGAGGAGCAGCTTCACAGGAGCACCCCACCACCAGCCAGTTTCCAGTCGTCTAACCAGCGGTGTACCCACTGAGGGATCCAAGGCTCCCCAAAGCATCCAGAATGTACATCATGGATAGGGCATTGAAGCAGCCTCCCCGTACCCGATCTGGTATTCCTGGGCGACACTGGCAACTAAGTAGGTAGAATGGAGGAACACTGCGGATCTCTAAGGAACACTATCACTGCTGAGTCCACCCGGTCTACTACTCAACCACTGTATGCCATGTATTGCTTGCTGGTTACAGTAAAGACCCGTTGCAGAGACTACCTGTGTCCGTGCTTCCTTATGAACTGTCCATCTGCACAACAAGGTAACCGCAGCTGCCGCACAACATCTTGAGCAGCTCCAGCCTCCGGGGATCACCGCTCAGCCTGTGGGGAGCGTAACATCTAGCTGCTGTCCATCCCCCGGAGGTTCCGCAGCGTCGGTAGCCCTTACCGAATCTACTCATAGGTGGCGTCACGAATAAATTAAAAACCCCTTTAATCTGTTCCACCAAGACGTCTTCAAACACTTTTGATCTGCATTACACCGGACCCCACTACCGGCAGGCGCGGTCCACCCGTGACAAGGAGGAAGGAAGCATCGCCTGTATCAACCGGAGTCAGCCGGCCGCGGTGAGTCATCTATACGGCCCGCAGCCATATCTATTGTGTTTACAGTTAGCAGCCATCTCTATTGTGTATTCTCTATTGTGTGTACAACTATTGTGTATTCAGCTCACAGGAGTCTCAATTGTGTATGTGTGTAATATATAACAGAGAAAGAGTGTGTAAAAAAAAAAAAAAAAAAGGAAAAAACAGCACGAAAATATATGAAAAAGTAGACTTTATTGTCCAATGGCGTGGCCACACATTGGGTAATAAAGTCCACTTTTTCTATTTTTTTGTGCTGTTTTTCCTTTTTTTACCCTATTGTAAGGAAGCATCTAGATTTATTGGAAAAATGTAGTTTTTTTCTTTCTTTATTGTCTCCACTATAGTATTATAATGATAACCAGGCTTTGTTTTCAGCAATCGTTATTTTAGTTTCTTCCAATTAAGGTCCAACCATTTAATCGGAAGGAAATAATCTGATGATTGCAACAGACAAAGCTTGTTTAATGTCTGTAGTAGATGGAAACCGCAGGCGAGGGAGCAGGACACATAGGACACCAGACTGTTTCACTTTAAACCATAAATTGAAGGGAAAAGGCCGATGTCCTACATGAGTAATTTCATCAATCTCCACATGAGGGCGCTGTAACCCTTTGTATCACGTGTCTGGTTTAGGGTTCATTCTGATATGAGACCTATAATGAGTGTATTGATGTGATGATGGAGGAGCGGTGCTATACGGCCCAGTATACGGTGTATATAGAAACACAGACAGCGGCTCCTGCTGTGGAGACTGATCTAGACACAATGTGATCCTGTATCATCTGCAGGAAACGAGTGAACTGCAAAGAGCCAACTCCTCTATTGGAGGCCGGGATTACTGAGTGTTATACTAAACCTCTTCTGAACAATGACCAATGGAGTGTAGGGGGTGTGTGTCACAGGGACCAATGAGGAGCAGCACAGCAGTATAAATCTCCTGCTCTCTCCATAGGTCTCATC
>JARQOC010003316.1:0-17226 GCA_033576535.1 Allobates femoralis | reverse complement strand
TTTTGGGGAATAAGTAAAGTTTTAAAATATCTTTTAAAATGGCATGAGTAAGTAAGAATCGGGTTGAAAAAATCCCTTTGCTTTTTTTTTAAAAATAAAAAAATTTTTCCCTAAGCTTTGACTCATAAAAAAAAGTTTTTAATTTCTACGTTGTGTTGGGAATTAAAAAATTTTTAATTTGTTAAAGGAGATACAAAGAATTGGTGAAAATAGTGTTGTTTTTTTAAAATTCCAAAAAATTTTTCTAATGTTTTATTCTAGACAAAAAGATTTAATTCTCGGTTGTGCTGGAATG
This sequence comes from Allobates femoralis, assembly GCA_033576535.1. Lineage (NCBI taxonomy): Eukaryota > Metazoa > Chordata > Amphibia > Anura > Aromobatidae > Allobates > Allobates femoralis. Next base: position 16,931 of record JARQOC010003316.1, on the reverse strand, counting down.
TCGTTTTAATACATGTACTAAGGGCTGACTTAGTAGACATGGTTAAAAGTGTTGGGCCCTTGTTTCTTTTAAATTATCAAAAATTTTTCCTAATGTTTTATATGACAAAAGTTTCAATTTAAGGTTGGTTAAAACTAGTAAGTTTTAATATTGTTTAAGGGGGATGACTAAAAAGAATATGGTGAAAATAGTTCCCTGCTTTTTTTTAAAAAATAAAAAAAATTTTTTTTAAATGTTTTATACAAACAAAAAAAGATTTCAATTTACTTTTTTTTTGAACTAGTAAAGTTTTAAATTTTTAAAATGTTTGAGCAATAAGAATAGGGTAAAAATGTTTTTTGCTTTCTTTAAAGTATAAAAATTTTAAAATGAAATGATCTAGACAAAAAGATTTCAATATCTACATTTGGTTTTGAATGAGTCAAAGTTTTAATATTCTGTTACTAAGGCAGAGCTAAGTAAGAATAATGGTAAAAATCGCTTGTTGTTCCTTTTTTTAAACGATATGAAAAAACTTTTATATTGCATTTACTCTAGTCAACAAAGATTTCCAATATCTAGTTGTGCTTCGAACTGAAGTCAAGTTTTAATACCTGTTTCTAAGGGCATGAGTTCTTAGTAGAATCATGGATTTAAGTAGCTTGGCTTGTTTTTTTAAAATGATATCAAAAAAAGTTTTCCTAATGCATTGATACTCATAGACAAAAAGGTTTCCAATATCTACAGTTGTGCTTGGAACTACGTTAAAGTTTTAAACTTGTTACTAATGGCTGAATAAGTAAGGGATCATGTGTAAAAATCGCTTGCCATTGCTTTCTTTTAAACTATACTCGAAAAACTTTTCCTATGCTATGATATATAGCAAAAAGATTTCCAGATCTACGGTTGTGCTCTGGATCTGAGTCTAAGTTTTAATACTTGTGTTACTAAAGGCATGAGCCATAGTAAGGAATATGGATTAAGTAGCTTGGCCTTGCTTTCTTATTAAAATTTATTTTAAAACTTCAAATAAAAAAAAAAAAACATATTTCTTCCATAAGCTTTTGACTATATAGACAAAAAGATTTCCAATATCTACGGTTGGGCTTGGAATGAGGTGAAGTTTTAATATTCTGGTTACTAGTGCATGATCCTAAGTACAGAATTATGGTGAAAAATTGCATTGGCCATGTTTCTTTTAAACGATACTCAAAATTTTACCTAATGCATTGATCATAGACAAAAAAAGATTCAATATCTAGTTGGTGCTTTGAAAACTGAGTCACAGTTTAATATTTGTTACTAAGGATGAGCCTAGTAAGATAATGGCAAAATCGCTTGTTGTTCTTTCATTTAAAGCTACTCAAAACGTTTCCTAATCGCATTGATATATAGACAAAACAAGATTTCCAATATTACAGTTGTGCTTTCGAAATGAGTCAAAGTTTTAATACTATGTTACTAAAGCATGACGCTAAGTTAAGTATATCGTTTAAAATAGTATGCCTTTGCCTTTTTTAGATACTCAAAAACTTTTTCCTAAATGCATTGATACTTTTAGACAAAAAGATTTCCAATATCTACGAGTTGTGTGGAACTTAGTAAAGTATTAAATCACTGTTACTAGGGCATGAGTTTAAGTAAGATCATGGATTAAGTAGCTTGGCCTTGTTTTTTTAAAGATACTCTAAACGTTTTCCCTATGCATTGATACTCATAGACAAAAGATTTCCAATATTACGTTGTGCTTGGAATAAGTGAAAGTTGTAATACTCTGTTATATGGATGAACTAAGTAACGGAATCACGGTGAAATAGCATGCCATTGGCTTTCTTTTTGAATATACTCAAAACATTTTTCCTATTGCTTTGTTACTCATAGACAAAAAGATTTCATTATATGGTTGTGCCTGGAATGATTCAAAGTTTAATACACTGTTATAAGGGGATGAGCCTTAGTAAGAATCATGGAATAAGTAGCTTGCCTTGCTTTCTTTTAAAGATACTCAAAAACGTTTTACCTACACTGCATTTGGTAAAAACTCATAGACAAAAAGATTTCCATATTACAGTTGTCCTTTGAATGGTCAAAGTTTTAATACTGTGTTACTAAAGGAATGAGCCGTAAGTAAGATCACTGGGTGAAATAGCATGCTGCTTTTTTTTAGAAAGATATCAAAAACTTTTTCCCTAATGCATTGATACTTTAGACAAAAGATTTCCAATATTCGTTGTGTGGATAAATGATTCAAGTTTTAATAAACTGTTACTAAGGGTGAGAGCTTAGTAAGATATGGATTAGTCGCTTGGCCTTGCTTTCTTTTTAAAAGATATCAAAACGTTTCCCCTAATGATTGATATCATAGAAAAAAAGATTACCAATATCTACAGTTGTGCTTGGAAACTAAGTCAAAGTTATAATACAGTGTTCTAAGGCATGAGCTAAGGAAGAATCATGGTAAAAAGATGCCATTGTTTCTATTTAAAAATATACTCAAAAAACGTTTTCCCTAATGCTTTGATACTCATAGACAAAAAGATTTCCAATATATACGGTTTGTGCTTGCGAACTGGAGTGAAAGTTTTAATATTCTGTTACTAAGTGATGAGCTAAGTAGGGAATCATGGTAAATATTCGCTTGTTTTGTTTCTTTTAAAGATATGATAAACCCTTCTTACCTATGAATGACTCATAGACAACAAAAGATTTACAATATCTACTGTTGTGCTCTTGGATGAGTACAAAGTTTTAATACTGTTTTACTAAAAGGCATGAGCTAAGTTAAGAATCATGGTGAATAGCTGCCTGCTTTTTTTTAAAAGATATCAAACACTTTTTTAATGATTGGATACTATCTAGACAAAAAGATTTCAATATCTACGGTTGTTGCCTGGAATGACGTCAAAAGATTTATACCACTGTTAATAAGGGTGAGAGCTTAGTAAGAATCATGGATTAAGTAGCTTTGGCTGCTTTTTTTCTAAAAGATATCTAAAACCGTTTTCCTAATGATTGGACTTATAGACAAAAAGATTTCCAATATTACAGTTGTGCTTGGAACTAAGTCAAAGTTTTAATTCTGTGTTATAAAGGCATGAAGCTAAGTAGAATCATGGTAAAATAGATGCTTGTTTCTTTAAAATATATCAAAAACGTTTTCTAATGCTTTGATACTCAAAGACAAAAGATTTCCAATATCTAGGATGTGTTGGAATCTGCAGTGAAAGTTTTAATATTCTTTTACTAGGGCATTGAGCTAAGAAAGAATATGTAAAAATAGAATGCCCTTGCTTTTTTTAAAAGATATCAAAACTTTTTCCTATGCATTGTATCTTAGACAAAACGATTTCAATATTACGGTTGGTTGGACTGAGTCATCTAAGTTTAATTACTGTGTTATATAGGATGAGACTAAGTAAGAAATCATGGTTGAAAATAGCATGCCTTGCTTCCTTTTAAAAGATACTCAAAACGTTTTCTAATGCAGTTGATATCATAGACAAAAAGTTTTCAATATTACGGTTGTGCATGGGACTGAAGTCTCATTTTAATTACCCTGATACTAAGGATAAACTTTAGTTAAGATCTGGATTAAGAATATTGCCATGCTTATTTAAATATACTCAAAAACTTTTTCTATGCTTTTGAATACTCATAGACAAAAAGATTTACAATATCTACGGTTGTGCTTGGAACTGAGTGAAAGTTTTAATATTTCTGTATAAGTGCTGATCCTAAGTAAGAATCTTGGTGAATAATAGCATGCTTGTTTCTTTTAAACGATAACTCAAAAACTTTTACCTAATGCATTGGACCATAGACAAAAAAGATTTCCATATATTCAGTGGTTGCTTTGAACGATGTCAAAGTTTCTAATATTCTGTTACTAAGGGCAGGAGCTAAGTAAGATAATGGTTAAAAATCGCTTTGTTGGTTGCTTTCTTATAAAAGATATGAAAAAACTCTTATATTGAATTTACTCATAGCAACAAAGATTTCCAATATCTACAGTTGTTGTGCTTCGAACTGATGTCAAGTTTTAATACCTTGTACTAAAAGGCATGAGCCTAGTAAGAATCATAGTTAAATAGTATGCTTGCTTTCTTTTAAAAGATACTCAAAACTGTTTCTAAATGATTGATTTTAGACAAAAAGATTCCATAGTAGGTTGTGTGGGAACTGATTAATGTTTAAATACATGTTACTAAGGGCATGGCCTTAGTAAGAATCATGGATTAAGTAGCTTGGCCTTGATTCTTTTAAAGATAATAAAACGTTTTTCCCTAATGATTGATACTCATAGGACAAAAAAGTTTCCAATGTCTTACAGTTGTAGTGCTTGGAACTAAGTCAGTTTTAAATACTGTGTTACTAAAGGATGGCCTAAGTAAGAATCATGGTAAAAAAATTGCATGCCCTTGCTTATTTTAAAAATATACTCAAAAACTTTTTCCTAATGCTTTGATATTATAGACAAAATATTTACAATATCTAACAAATGTTGCTGTTGACTGAGTCAAGTTTTAATATTCTGTTTTCAAAGGGCATGAGTGTAGAAGAATCATGGATTAAGTAGCTTGGCCTTGCTTTTCTTTTAAAAGATACTCAAATACTTTTTCCCTAATGCTTCAATCATGACAAAAAAGTTTAATATATCTACAGTTGTGCTTTGGAACTAAGTAAAGTCTTTAATACTTGTTATTAATGGCATGAACCTAAGTAAGAATATGGTGAAATAGCATGAAATTGCTTTTTTAAAAATATACTCAAAAATTTTTCCTTAATGCTTTGATACTCATAGACAAAAAGATTTCCCATATCTAAGGTTGTGCTTGGACTTGAGTCAAGTTTTAATACTGTGTTACTAAAGGCTGAGCTAAGTAAGAATCATGGTGAAAATAGCATGCCCTTGTTTTTTTAAAAGATACTCAAAACTTTTTCACTAATGCTTTGATATAATAGTCAAAAACGATTTCACATATCTACGTTGTGCCTGGTGGAACTGAGTCAACGTTTTAATACACTGTTACTAAGGATGCAGTTTAGTAAGAATCATGGATTAAGTAGCATGGAGCCTTGCTTTCTTTTAAAAGATACTCAAAAACGTTTTCTTCCTTAAGTGCATTGATACTATAGACAAAAAGATTTCCATATCTAAGTTGTGCTTGGAACTAAGTCAAGTTTTTATCTCTGTACTAATGGCATGAACCTAGTATGAATATGGTAAAACTTGATGCCTTGCTTATTTTAATAATTATACTCAAAATTTTTCCCTAATGCTTTGATACTCAGAGACAAACAAGATTTCCAATATCTAGGTTGTGCTTGGAACTGAGTGAAAGTTTTAATATTATGTTACTAAGTGCATAGCCTAAGTAAGATCATGGGTAATAAAAATCGCTTGTTCTTGATTTATTTAAAGTACTGCGAAAAACTTCTTACCTATGCAATGACTCTAGACAACAAAGGATTTCCAATATATACAGATGTGCTTTGAACTAGTCAAGTTTTATACCTGTGTTACTAAATGCATGCGCCCTAAGTAAGATTGGTGAAATAGCATGCCCTGCTTTTTTTTCAAAAGATACTCAAAAAACTTTTTCCTAATGATTGATATCTTAGACCAATTAGATTTCCATTATCTACGGTTGTGCATGGGAACGAGTCAAAGTGTTTTTAATCATGTTACTAAGGTGGAGCTTAGTATGAATTCATGGATTAAGTAGCTTTGGCTTGGACTTTCTTTTAAAGATACTCTAACGTTTCCCTAATGCATGATACTCTAGACAAAAGATTTCCATTATCTACAGTTGTGCTTGGAACTAAAGTCATAGTTTTTTAATCTGTGTTACATTAAAGGCATGAGCCTAGTAAGAATCATGGTAAAAATAGATGCCTTGCTTTCTTTTAAAATCTATCAAAAAACGTTTTTCCCTAACTGCTTTATACTCCATAAGACAAAAAGATTTCCAATATCTACGGTCTGTGACTTGGAACTGAGTGAAAGTTTTATATTCTTTTACTAAAGAGCATGAGCCTAAGTAAGAATCATGGTGATGAAAATAGCATGCCCTTGTTTCTTTAAAGTATCAAAAACTTCTTATCCTAATGCAATGACTCATAGCAAAAAGTGATTTCAATTTCTACAGTTGTGCTTTGAAACTGAGTTCAAGTTTTAATCTTTGTGTTACTAAAAGGCATGTGCCTAAGTAGATTATGGTTGAATAGCATGCCCTTGTTTTTTTTAAATGATACTCTTAAAAACTTTTTTCTATGTCTGATACTAATAGACAAAAAGATTTTCCAATATCTACGGTTGTGGCCTGGAACTGAGTTCAAAGTTTTAATACAATGTTATTAAGGGCATGCGTTTTAGTAAGATCATGGATTAAGAAGCTTGGCCTTGCTTTCTTTTAAAATATATCAAAAACTTTTTCCCTAATGCTTTGATAATCATAGACAAAAAGATTTCCAATATCTACGGTTGTGCTTGGACTGAGTGAAAGTTCTAAGATTTGTACTAAGTGCATGATCCTTAAGTAAGGAAATCATGGTGAAAAAATAGCCATGGCCATGCTTTCTTTTATTCGATACTCAAAAACTTCTTTCTAATGCATTGATCATAGACAAAAAAAAGTATTTTCCCAATATCTTACAGTTGGTGAGCTTTGAACTGAGGTCAAAATTTTAATCAGTCTGTTATCTAGGGATGTGTAAGTAAGAATAATGGTAAAAATCGCTTGTTGTTCCTTTTTTTAAAAGATACTGAAAACTTTCTTATATTGCATTACTTTAGACAACAAAGATTTCCAACTATCTACGTTTGTGCTTTCGAAATGAGTCCAAAGTTTATACACTGTTATAAGGGCATGAGTCTTAGTAAGAGCATCGGATTAGTAGCTTGGCCTTGCTTTCTTTAAGATATCAAAAACGTTTTCTAATGCATTGATATATAGACAAAAAGATTTCAATATCTACAGTTTTTGCTTGATAAGTGAAGTTTTAATATCTGTTACTAATGCTGAACTAAGTAAGGAATCATGGTGAAAAATAGCATGCCATTGCTTTCTTTTAAATATACTCAAATACTTTTTCCCTAATGCTTTTGATACTCAAACAAAAAGATTTCCAATATCTAGGTTGTGCTTGGAACTGAGTCCAAAAGTTTTAATTTCGGTGTTACTCTACAAGGCATGAGTTAAGTAAGAATATGGTGAAATAGCATGACCTTGCTTTAATTTTAAAAGATATCCAAAACTTTTTCCTAATGCTTTGATACTCATAGACTAAAACGATTTCAATTTCTACGGTTGTGCTTTGAAATGAGTCAAAGTTTTAATATTCTGTTACTAAGGGCATGAGCCTAGTAAGAATCATGGTAAAAGTAGTATGCTGCTTTCTTTAAAAGTATAAAACCTTTTTCTAATGCATTGATACTCTTAGACAAAACGGATTTCCATATCTACGGTTTTGCTTGGAACTGAAGATCAAAGTTTCTAATTCTGTGATTACTAAAGGCATGAGCCTAAGTAAGTATCATGGTAGAAATCGCATGCCTTGCTTTCTTTTAAAAGTAATCAAAAATTTTTCCTAATGTTTGATGCTCATAGACAAAAAGAAAAGAATTTCCCAATATCTAGGTTGTGCCTGGAACTGAGTCAAAGTTGTAATACACTGTTGACTAGGGAATGATAGTCCTTAGTAAGGAATCATGGATATTAAGTATGCTTGGCCTTGCTTTCTTTTAAAAGATACTCAAAAACTTTTTTCCCTAATGCTTTGATATCTAGACAAAAGGATTTCCAATAACTACGGTTGTGCTTTGGAACTCAGTGAAAGTTTAATTATTCTTTTACTAAGTGCATGGAGCTAAGTAGAATAATGGTGAAAGAGCATTACCTTGCCTTTTTTTAAACGTTACTCAAAAAACTTCTTACCTAATTGCATTGATCATAGACAAAAAAGCATTTCCATATACTAACAGGTGTGCTTTGACACTGAGTCAAAGTTTTAATATTCTGTTACTAAGTGCATGAAGGGCCTAAGTAAGAATCTGGTAAAAAATGCTTGTTCTTGCTTTTCTTTTTAAAAGATATGAAAAAAGTCTTACCTATGCAATGATAATAGACAACAAGATTTCAATATCTTACAGTTGTGCTTTGAAACTGAGTCAAAGTTTTAACTACTGTGTTACTAAAGCTTGAGCAAAGTTTAAGAATCATGGTGAAAATAGCATGCACTGCTTTTTTTTAAAAGATATCAAAAACTTTTTCCTAATGCATTGATACTCTTAGACAAAAAGATTTCCAATATCTACGGTTTTGTGCCTGGAATGATTAAAGTTTTTAATACACTGTTACTAATGGGTGAGCCTTAGTAGAATTGGATTAAGTAGCTTGGCTTGCTTTCTTTTAAATATACTCAAAACTTTTTCCCTAATGCTTTGATACTCATAGAAAAAAGATTTCCAAAAGCTACGGTTGTGCTATGGAATCTGAGTGAAGTTTTATATTTCTGTTATAATGTGCATGATCCTAGTAGAATCATGGTGAAAATAGCATGGACATTGCTTTTTTCTAAACGATTACTCAAAAACTTTCCTAACTGAATGAATGACTCATAGACAAAAATGATTTCAATATCTTCAGTTGTGCTTTGAATGAGGTCAAACGTTTTAATATTTTTTAATTAGGGCATGAGCTAAGTAAGACTAATTGGCCAAAATGTTGTTGTTCCTTTCTTTTAAAAGATATCCAAAAGTTTTTCCTAATGCTTTGATATCATAGGACAAAAAAGATTCCAATATCTACAGATTGTGCCTTCGAACTGAGTCAAAGTTTTAATACTTGTTATAAAGGATGAGGCTAAGTAAGAATCATCGTAAAAAAGTATGCCTAGCTTTCTTTTAACAGATATCAAAAACTTTTTTCCTAATGCATTGATACTTTTAGACAAAAGATTCCAATATCTACGGTTGTGCTGGAATGAGTCAAAGTTTTAATACATGTTACTAAGGGATGAAGTCTTAGTAAGAATCATGGATTAAGTAGCTGGCTTGTTTTTTTAAAAATACTCAAAAAAACGTTTTCCCTAATGCATTGATATCATAGCCAAAAAGATTTCCAATATCTACAGTTGTGCTTTGAAAGCGTCAAAGTTTTAATATGTGTTACTAAAAGGATGAGCCAAGTAAGAATCATGGTGGAAAAATAGGCCATGCCCTGCTTTTTTTAAAAGATACTCAAAAACTTACTTCCCCAATGCATTGATTACTCTTAGCAAAGATTTCCAATATCTACGGTTGTGCATGGAACTGATTCAAGTTTTAATACACTGTTACTAAGGGCATGAGCCTTAGTAAGAATATGGATAAGTAGCTGGTTCTTTCTTTAAAAAACTACTCAAAAATTTTTCCCTAATTCTTTTATACTCAATAGACAAAAATATTTCAAAATTACGTTTTATGCGTTGCACTTGATTGAAAAAGATATTAAAATTCTGTTACTAAGTGCATTAACATAAGTAAGCATCATGTTTAAAATATCATGGCATGCTTTCTTTTATAAACGAATCAACAACTTCTTACTAATGCATTGAACTATCGACAAAAAAGATTTCCAATATAAATTAATTTTTATTTTTTTAAACCCCCCCTATTATTTTTTTTATTCAAACCAACCCAACCCCCCCCCCCCAAAAAAACACCCACAAAACAAACCCCCCCCCCCACCAACAAACACACAATCACCCAACAAACACAAAACAAACAAAAAAAACAACATATGATCTTATAACATATTCACGAAATAATAATTTTTATAATATTCCATTCTCAATTAATACAATTCAAAAATTCTTTAATTTCAATCTTTTAAAAATAAACACAAAACTTAATCCTAATGCATTGACTACACTAGACAAAAATATTTCCAATCTCAACGGTGTGATTCACTGATCAATTTTAATACACTTTTATAATTATAGTAGTTGCGAACTAACATTCATAAAATAATTATTTTTCATTCTTTTCAACTTATACTCCAAACTAATAAACATCAAATATACACAATACAAAAATAAATACAAAATCTACCTAAGATTTAAGCCCATATACCATAATTACAAAATATAACCAAAATGTAATATTCCAAGAAAGCCAATTTATCAAAATATATATCCTGCTTTATTTTAAAAGATACACAAAAAACTATTTCCTAAATCTGTATATCTTAATACAAAAATCTTAAAAATCTTGTTTATATTTTCCATCAACCCCTAAACCACCCATAACACATTTATCTCTAACTACCTCACAACATTTCAACTATAATTAATAAAAAAACCCCTCCACCCCTAAAACACCAATCAATCACACACTTCCCCCCTCAAACACACACCTAATATCAATTCCACCTACCCTAAAACAACATAAAACACCTTCATCTCTACTACCTCCAAATTAACCCCACTCCATCATAAAAAACCCATAACACCCCCAAAAACATCAAATACAAACTCCCCCCTCAACACAATTAATATAATTCCATCTACCCTAAAACCAATAAAAACCTTCATCTACCTACATCCACATTATCCCACTCATAATAAACAAAACCCCTCACCACCCCCTAAAAACATTAAAATCACAACTCCCCCTCCAACCCCACACACCTTAATAAAAATCCATTCTACCCTAAAAACAAATAACACTTTATCTACCTACCTCCACATTAACCCCATACAATAATAAACAAAACCCTCACACCCCCAAAAAACATATCAAACTCCCCTTCAAACCCACAACTTAATATAATCATTACACTAAACACCCACATATAACACCTTCATTACCTACCTCACATTATCCCCACTCATCATAACCAAACCCCTCTCCACACCCAAAACAACATAAATATACACTCCCCCCTCAACCAAAACTTAATATCATTCCCATCTACCCTAAACCCCCATAACCACCTTCATTAAAATACATCACATCAACATACTAATTACAATAAAAAAACCCTCACACCCCCAAAAAACCATATCACACACTCCCCCCTTAAACCCAACTTAATATAATTCCACTATCCCTAAAAACCACAAAAAACACTATCCAATCTAACTACTACACCATTATCCATCCATATAAAAAAACCCTAACACCCCCCAAAACACCATCAATAACCACTCCCCCACCCTCAAACAAACACCTTAATTATAAATCCCAGCTACATAAAAAAAAAAATAACACTCTCATATACTACCTCCACATTACCCCCATAATAAAATCAAACAAAACCCCTCACATCCCCCACTAAACACATCCATCACCTCCCCCCCTCAAACCACACACCTAATATCAAAATCCATCTACCCTAAAAACCAAATATAACACCTTCATCTCACCTACTTCAACAATTAATACATCATACCCACTCATCCCATCAAAAAAAAACCTCACACCCCCAAAAAAATCGCCAATAACAAACTCCCACAATAAAACCAACTTAATATCATTATTCCCATCAACCCTAAAAAAAACCATAAACACATTTCCATTCTCAAATACCTACCACAATTCTAACTTTATCAATTCCAATCCATTAATCAAAAAAAATCACACAAACATTTAACCCAACTTCAAATAATACTCCATACCAACCATCAAACCCAAATCAACTTAATATAATTCACATATATCCCTAAAATCAAAAATAAAAAATATCATCAACCTACATCCACAATTATCCCCAATCCTTTCAATATAAAAACAACTCAACACCCAATCAAAAATCAATCTCACCTCAAAATAAATCCAAAAACATATTTTATTAATAAATGATAAAAATAATAATAAACAACTTTAACCTAATTTAATTATCCAAAATAAATAATACATTATAACCAACTCTTTAATATTCCAAACATAAACACATAAAAACCACTAAAACCAATAAATCACTCCACTCCCCCATAAACCCATTAAACATAAGATCTACTACATATAAAAATAAACCACCTATAAACAACATCAATATTCAATAACTCTAAAGACAAACAAACTTAAGCCTATCTATCATAACAATTAACAAAATTTTCTAAATTTCAATTAACATCAATACAAATAAAACACTAATAGTATATATTAACCTTATACCTATATAAAAACAATTTAATAATGTCCATGTACTAATTACTAAACAATTCTTAATTCTTATATTCTTACATAATAACTAAATCAAATATATCCTCAATGCAATAGATACTAAATACAAAAATATTCACACAACTCGCGTCTCTCCTAATTTAAATCCCATATACCCTAAAACCACATATAACACCCTTTCATTACTACCTCAACATTATCCCCACTCATCATCAAAAAAACCACTCACACCCCCAAAACCCATAAATAAACAACTCCCACTCAAACCAACCATTTAATAATATTCCATCAACCTAAAACCAACCATAACACTTTCATTCAACTACCTCACATTCAACCTACTAATTATACAAACAAAACCCCAAACACCACCAAAAAACAACCATCAAATCACACCATACACACACAAACCCCAACACAATTAATATAATTACATTTTTATCACTAAAACAAAAACATAAACACATTCCATAACAATAAATAATCAAATATATCACCAATCCTTTCATAAACAAAACCCTAAACCCAACAAAACAAATCCATTCAAAATCCCAATAAAACCAACAACTAATATCAAATAACTTATACCACTATAAACTAATATAAAAACTAAGATCTACTAACTCCTATACATTTCAAAAAACTATTATTACCACTTTTAACATCTACACAAAACTAAATCCAAAAATCAAAGAAACAATATAACAACTCTATCCAAAATAATAATTCAACTAATATACACATAATACAACCAATTAAAAAATTAATATCCAATACCTAAAATCTTAAAAATATAAATCAATCAAATAAAACCCCTCAACCACTCACCAAATACACACAGATAAACAATAACTACACCATATATCTAAATTATTATTAACTTCTACAATAATATCACCCATAAACACATTTCTTCTAAAATACATCAACTTTCTATAATTTTCTTATAAAACACATAAACACAACCTACTTTCCAACTTCATATATAAATATACACAAACTATTACAAAAACTACATATATATTATTAACACATATAAATAAAACCACCACATAACACAATTCATCCACATTACCTCCACCTTCTCAAACTCCTCCATACAAATCCCACAAAAACCTACCCCAATTCCCCATAAATAACAACCCTCCCCCCTCAAACACAATAACAATTCCACAAACCTAAAAACCAAATACACTAAACCCTCCCCTAACTCACCAATTAATCCTCTACCATCAATCCAACACAAAATCTACAACCCTCTTTCATAAAAACCCATCAAACACTCACATACTACCCTACAACCCAATACTAACCTAATATCAATCCATTCTAAAAATAACAATATACCATCAACTTTCCCTCACTAAAATTCACAAAACCCTACTCCCTACAAACACAACCAAACCACCCTACCATAAAACTATATACACCCAAATCCACCCTAACCCCTACACATTCAATAAAATACATCTACCATAACAATTACCCTATCAACTAATTACAATTAACCCCCCTATTTCAATCAACAAAAACCCCAATCCCCAAATAACATCCAATACCATCCACACTCCCCCACTAAACCCTAACATATACATATCAAAATTCCACATCTACATACATACAAAAACTAAAACACCTTCCTCCCACCTAACATTATACCCATATCAATAACAAAACCTACACCAACTCCATAAATACCAATCCAATACACAACTCCCCCACTCAAATCCACAAATAATATAACATCTACCCCTAAACACCATAACATCATTACATAACCTCACATCCATTCCATCAAAATCCCATAAAACAATTAACCAAACCTCACACCCCACAAAACACCAAATCACTAACCCCCCACCACAATTCAACACATAATATCATTTACACCATATACCCTAAAAACAAAACATATCACCTACTCTCCATTCCCTCTCTAAAAACAAACAACCACTTCACAATAATACCTCCACAACCAATCCACAACTCCCCTAAAATCCACAATAAATCAATCTACATCAACTACCCTAAAACACTAACACTTTCATCAACTACCTCACCAATTAACCACTACTCAATCAACAACAACCTTACATCCACAACCACTAAACACCAAATTCACCCTCCACCACAAATTCCTACAAAAAAAATACAAAAAACCTAACCCCCCAAAAACCCACACAAATCCCCCCCTCAAACCATCAAACACCATCATCCAAAAAAAAACCACATCCAAATCCACAAACCCCTTCAACAACAAAACCTACCCCAAAACACACCCATAACTCCCCTAAAACCTAAAAACCCACACCCCCCAAAATACAAACCTTTCACACATTACACCAACTAAAAAAACCTCACCCAACCCAAACCCCCCTACACACACAATAATATAACCATCAATCCCTAAAACACAAAAACCCTCTCCCCCTCCTCAACCAAACAATCCATAAAACCTCACACCCCCCAAAACAACCTCAATCACAATCCCAAAAACACAACTAACCTCAATTCCACCTAAAACACAAAACCCTCCTCCTTACAAACCATAACATTAATCAACTACCCCCCCCCAAAACCAACCACTAACCCCAATCCACATCCCAAAACAAATCACCATCAACTTCCAAAACACAAACCACCTTTCACAAAACCACATCAAAAACAAAACCCACACCCCAAAACCCAATACACCACCCCCTAACTCACACCCAAAATTCACATTAAACCAAATTCCTACAATCTACCAACCTCCTCCCTTTCCCATCAAACCTAAACCAAAACCCAACACCCACAACCCCCAACTCAACTAACCCTCCACAATACCAAATAAAACCACCCAAAACCCAATCAACTTTCCCTAACTCTAACAACCCCCCCTTCTCAAACCCCATCAACCCCCCCCAATACCCTAACACCCCATCCCCCCCTCCCCACACTAATAAATCCATACCCTAACCCATCAACCCCAAACTACTCAAAAACCTCCCTCCTTCAAAAAACCCTCAACCCCCCAAAACAATACTACACCCCCCAATCACAATCTCATATCCATTCCCAAAAACCAATCACACCTCCCTCTTACCTCCTAAACTCACAAACACCAAACCCCTACACCCCAAAAACCATCTCACACCAAACCCCCCCAACCCCAACCAACAACCCCTCCCAACACATCAAAAATACCTACATCACTTACCAAATACAACAACCACCCCCCCCAATCCAAAACTCAAATCAACTCCCCCAACCCAAACCAATAATCCCATCTCCAAACCACAAAATAAATATACACCCCTAATTTCCCACAAATCTAAAAAACCTCCCCCCCAACAAACACCATAAACAACTTCCCCAAACCACAACAATCCAACCACTAACCCCACCATATCAACATTCCACAAACACTCACATCAACTTCAAAAATAAAAAAACCCCCCCCCAAAACCTCACAACCCCCCCCAACACCCCACAATTAACCCATCACCAAAACACCATAACACATTTCCCACAAAAACATCTAACCATCATCCACCCAAAACAAAACCCTCCCTATCACAACTCACAACCCCAAACACCTAATAAACCCCCAAATCCTAATCCACCTAACACATTCCAAATACACTCCCACATCAACTTCCCTAAAAAATACCCAAAACCCCTCTTCATCAATACCTAACCAACCTAATTCAATCAATACCCCTACAACCAAAATCACCTAACCCTCCACTATCACATTCCATATAAACTACCAAAAACTACCCCCAAAAACACAAAACCCCCCCCTCAAACCACAACCTAATATAATCTCCATCTACCCTAAACTCCCATAAAAACACTTCAATCCTACTCAACATTATCCCCATCAATCCATCAAAACAAAACCCTCACACCCCCAAAAACCACTCTAATCAAACATCCCCCTCAAACCAACACTTAATATCATTCCATCTACCCTAAAACACCAATAACACCTTCATCTACAACTACCTCACATTCAACCTATAATTCCCCCCCCCAATAAAAAAACCCTTCCCCCACCCCCTAAAAAACCATCAAAACACACTCTCCCCCCTCAAACCACAAACCATAATATTAATCCACTACCCTAAAACCCAAATACTAACACCCTATCATCTACCTACTCTCACATTAATCCCCTCATAATCAAAAAACCCCTCACACCCCCCAAAAACCTCCAATCACACACTCCCCCCCAAACCACAACCTAATATAATTCCCATCATTCCTAAAAAACCCATAACACATTTCCTATCTACCAAACCCCCACACTCATCCCCTAATATAAAACAACTTCAAAACCCCCAACACAAATCAAACACAACTCTCCCCTTCAAACCAACACCCTAATATAATAACCTACCATAAAACATTATAAAATTCATTACAACTACCTCCACATTAACACTCAATAATCCAAACAAAACAACACACCACCCTAAAACCCAACCCAAATCACACACTCCCCCTCAAATCAAAACCCTAATACCCCATTCCATCTACCTAAAACCACAACACCTTTATAAAACTACCCCCCACTTCAACCCTTTTCAATAAAAAACCCCACACCACCCCCCCAAAAAACCTCCAAATCAAAACACTCCCCCTCAAACCCAACCTTAAATATTCCACTACCCCAAAAACCAAAAAACACTTATTCCTACCCCAATTACCCCATATAATAAAAAAACCCCTCACCCCCCCAAAACCACCATAACAATCCCCCCCCCCCCAAACCCAAAAAACCCCCCTAAAAAAAAAA